>PVJS01042639.1:0-17424 GCA_004027185.1 Glis glis
CTACCTCCGTGCTACGCCCCCGGCCCTATTTTTTTATACTTTATTTTGAAACCGGGTCCGTGAAGTTGTGGAGGGCCTCACTAAGTAGAGAGAGAGAGAGAGAGAGCGCTGAGGCTGGCCGCGAACCCGGATCCTCTGGTCTCCGCCTCCCAAAGTACTGGGATTACAAGCGTGCACCACCACACCCAGCTCAAATGTTAAGTTTTTAATACAGGGACTTTGGGCTCATACAACTTTGAAAGGGTTGGGAGAGTGAAGTTCTCACCACCTGGATATATCTTACTAAAGTAATTTGAGGTCCTCCCTTCTCCATCTTTCCTTCTCTACAGGTAATGCGGAAGTCCTAGCCCAGCTCTTGACTCAATACTGAATATAACTTCTAATCATCTAAATTCTTTCTCCATGAGAGTAATAACAAGACTTTGAGTAGATTCAAAAGTATTGTATGATTTACCGCTTCCACTCTGCCTAACCAACTCCTACCCATCGTTCAAGACCCAGATAATATTTCCAGATTGTTTTTTAGGAATTCTTCCTGATTGCCCTATTCCATGTGACTCTCAGCAGGGTCTTCTGTATCCATTGTCATTCTGTATCCATAATCTGTGATTTCCAGTCAGTCTTTGTTCTTCCCTGCTTTCATACCCTCCCATTTTTTTTAACCTTTCTTCGAGTTCAATCATGACCTGTCACTGGACTGTCATCCAGTGACTTTTTCTGTCTTCATTCATCTAGAACTAGTGGGTCATTAGACCTTTGGGTTACCTTCTCCTGTCTGAAATCCCTAGAGTGAAATGCATATATGCCACAAGAATAATTCTTTATAAAACTGCTAGATTTTTTTTAATAGATAGACTGGAATTCCAGGGACCAGTTTTTCATCTCTGTTTTGAGTTTTACTTCTCCATTCCCAATGTGACCTTCCTAGTCTGGGTGTTCATGATAATTCTTACTTTCTATCTGATGACTCTTGCTTCTATAACCACTTCTCTGTGACACCTCTCACTTGGCCTTTAGTGTATATTTGTTAACAAATCCATGATCTAAACATAGTTCTTGTTATGTCTTTTTCTTACAGATATCCTAGATGCGTCATCCCTCCTTTGCTTATTTAAATCTTGCTTATCCTTTACGGCCAGTTTTCTTCTTGTCACATTAACAAATTACAACTTCTGACATTGTATCTTTTTCTTTTGTGGCCATTATTTCCAACAAATTTGGGGAACGAAAAGTCAAATATAAATTGTATTATTTTATTAAGAAAATTTGGTTCTTCCATCAATTTTTAGTTATTAACATATTTCACCATATAAAATTTTTAGCTATGGTCAGTTCTATTCTGATTTGATAATATCTGCCAATAATCTCCATTATAAATTGCATAATTTACTGAGTTTTATTTTTGTTTATTCTTTGTGTCAGGAATAGTAAAAATAACTATTCTATTAAATATTTTTTTAAAGAATGAAGAAAACAGGAATTTGGTTCACAGTTAGGTCAAAATTGCAGGGTGAAAATATTCTCAGGGTTGAAATGCTAGAATCTAAAATTCTTCTCTTAGTCTATGCTTCTCAGCAAGACTGTCAAGGTTTTTAACAGTCCAACTCTATCTTACTTTCCAGTCCTTTTTTTCTGCCCATGTATCTTTATTTGTCCTTTGCTTTAGCAAAATTGGATTTCTCGACATTCTTTGAATGTGTTGCAACCTACTTTTTCATGCATCTGTGCCTTTCTTCTCACAGTTCTCTGTATGGAACATCACTCTGTCTCCTTCATTGCCTTGTGGATTTGTACTTTTCTGCAAGGCCAAGTTCAAATGTGTATGCAGTTCTCTGATCTTCAAGCTTAGTGCATATATTTTCTTCCTTTGTATTGTTGTGTCATTATTTTTGTGCCTTTCAGGAAGTATCTACCACATAATATGCTGTACATGTCTCCTCTGTTGGACGGTGAGTTCTCTGGAGATCAGGTATATGTCTTCATTCATTTTTTATTCAGTACCTAGTAGGTCTTTTATGAGAAATTCGTATGGACACCTGCCTCTTACACATTGCCCTCTTACACAATGTGTAAAATAAGATTTAGAAAATTAGACCAGATCCTATATTTTTAAAATAGTCTAATAGTTCCAAGCTGGGTCAGGATTCTTCGCTTTAGTCATATCATATTTTCAGATTTAGCCTGTGCTAAATTGTCACTTTTCATGCCCTTTGTATAATCCAACAGATAGTAGGTTACAAAAATAGGAAGAAAAATTTTTGAAGTAACTTTTAAAAAGAATTTTGACCTCTGCTGGGCCTAGTGGAGTACACCTGTAATCCTGGTATCTGGGAGGCTGAGGCAGAAGGATCCCAGGTCTAAAGCCAGCCTCAGTAACTTAGCAAGACCCTACTTCAAAATAAAAAATAAAAAAGGCCGGGGTGTAGCTCAGAGTAGAATGCCCCTGGGTTCAATCCCCAGTACCAAAAAAAAAAAAAAAAAGAATTTTAACCTCAACTTTGGCTAGAATATGAATACATTTTCCTTAATAATACCAAGTGTACATTATTCAGTCACAATATACTACTGTACTAGACACACTAAAGTATCCCAATGTCATAAAGATGCTTCTCGACTTAAGGGACTTTTAATTCATGTAGAAGGAGAAGGGAAAATACATAATACTGTTTCCTGTATTATAGTCATTTTGTTTTTGTTTCATATACATAACTTCATTTAAAACTCATAGTTACATTATTCCGTTGATAAAGAAATGGGGTGCAAAGTAGTCAGTGAACTCAGTCATGGTGACCTTGCTTGTGAAAAATTTGAAATTAGTAAATTGTATATGTCTTTAAAGCCAACACTCTGACTTAATCAATGTTTAGAAATATTATCAATTTTAAAATGAGAGGTCATAAAGAGATGAATTCTAGGATGAGTTTCTACTTTGTTTTTATCAGTTTCCTGGTGTAATTGGAGTAACAACTCTCATGCCATCTCAACAGAATTCATTGTTTTAATGATTTACTAGGATAACATGCTCAGTGACTGAAATATGCTGTCAAAAATTGAGGCATTTGTGATTTTATAGTTACTTAATTATAATAGCTCTGAAAAATAAGACAAGCAAACCTACACACATTTAAACAAACAAAACAAGTCCTAAATCTGAATGTGGAGTTTGAAGAAATGCCGATATCAAGGCCCATGCGTGTTTCTCATATTTTTGTACAATGGTTTAAAATGAGCAAGCAGATTTAATGTCATGTAAAATGTGGAGGGCTGAAGCACAGGCCTAGTCTATAATATGTGCTTAGATTTCTAGTAGAGCTAAAAGAAAACTGTTTGGAGTCAAGAAATAGGGAAGACTGAGAAGACTGACAGAGTTTTAAAGGAAGTGTTAGTCCAGGGGTTAGAGAAGAAATCTCATTTTCTAAATATCTCACCAACTTTACTGCCACCTAAAAAGAGTAGCTAATGTGAAAAGAGGGCATGGAAAGAACATGTTTTCAACATGTTTTAAATGATTGTATGGAGTGGTGATGTCTTAAATGATGAATACCCATTGAACCAACAAGAAGACCTCACTAAGCAAAGGTTGGCCACCATGACAGTGACAGGCCAGGACCAAGACTGTAGAAATGTGGGACTGCAGACCTGTTTGTGGGGTTCGTTGCTTGTGTCTATCATATCCAAACTATAACATTCTTTATTGGAGAATGGATGACAGTGGTGAATAGATTTATCTTTATCTTTTTCTCCATTCATCTAATACTACCCAGAAGCAGGGACTTCATAAATCCTGACTGTAAGTGCTTATCAGTTTGCTTTCTTCTGATATATTTTTCACTTCCCCTGTCACTTTTCTTGATTGATTTTCAAGTTCTGAACTGAAATATTTGGTATTCCAAAGGAGGATGCTTCTACGAACATTATTTTGAATGGTTCACAGAGTTGGTTCAACTTTCACTTCAATTTCCAGCACTTCACATTATTCTAGATTGAAAGAATAGTGCGAGCCTGCCAGTGCTTTTTGATGTAATGTATGTGGTGTGCTGGACATATTTCATTCAAACTGAGAGCATGAACAATAGACCTGTAGTATGTTCTTTAGAACCAAATCATTTCAGTAGATACATAATGAGTGATTGTTAGATTTTCTTTAACTTACCTTTTATACTTAAATTTTTACACTCGAGGACTTTGGCTTTCCTTTGGTATCAGACCTCTATGGAGCCAGGGTGGTTATTCAAGTTTTTATGTCATTTCTTGGAAGCAAGTCAAGTCCCTAGGTTCTTCTCTGTAAGGCCACTAGGCATAGCACAGTGTTTATATTTAGCAGGTAATTAATTAGCGTCCCTTGATTGAATTAATTATTGCCTAGTTATAGAGAAGTAAAAGTGTGGCTATGAATACTTAACACAAAAAATACACATAGAAAAAAATACACTCATTGAAGCTGACCCACAAGAAAAGATTAAGACCCCCCCCCCGCCGTGATACAATTGCTCAGAACTTCTCTGCTTTAATTTTGAGCAATTTTAAAACTCATGTTTGATATATGTATTTTTCCCAAGGTCAACTTGAGTATTATTATTGTACACATCTATAGTCATATGCAAACATATTTAGTAAACAGAATATACTTAGAGGAAAAATACATACAGAAAAATGACTGTTTCATTGACTGGCAGGACTAAGGAATTTCATATTCATTCTTGAAATCTTTCATTCTAGTGTTGTAAATGTGTCCAGATAGTTTAAAATAACTCATGAAAAAGTGGGAAGATAAAGTTGTGTTAGCATAGCAGCAAGCGAGAGCCAAGCGGGCTCTACTCCAGGCTTCCTTAGGGTGGAATTACATCACGCAATGTACATCTGTTTTCTTTGGATGCAGTTGAGCTCTTTCCAAACTTAATTCCAAAAGTATTTATTTAAGCTTGCTGTATGCTCAGCCATACACATGATGATGTAGATGATTTACAAGATGATTAATACTGCCACATACTTAAATAGATTAAAAAACCCAATAATAATAATAGAAAATAACAAGTGTTGGTGGGAATGAGGAGAAATTGTAACCCTTTTGCACTGTTGGTGGGAAAGTAAAAATGATACAGCCACTGTAGAAAACAAGTAGGGCAGTTCCCCAAAGTATTGAAAACAGGATTATCATGTGATCCAGGAGGTCTACTTCTGGATATGGTTCCAGGATCTTGAAGAGATATTAGTACACCCATGTTATTAGCAGCAGTATTCACAACAACCAAAAGGCGGAAATAACCTAATAGCCCATTGACTGATGAATGGATAAAGAAAATGTAAATATACAATGGAATACTATTCAGCCATAAAAACAATGGAATCTCATCATTTTTTTACAATATTGCTGGAACTAGAAATCATTGTGTTAGGTGAAATAAAAGACATGAGACATATGAAACATGCCATAACATACTAGTAAGATAAGTACTGCATGATCTCACTCGTATGTGGACTCTAAAAAAGTTGATCTTATGGAAGTTGAGAGTAGAACAGTGGTTACCAGATGCTGGGGAAAGTAGGTGGGTATGGAGGGATTATAGTTAGATAAGAATAAGAAGTTCTGTTATGCTATATAGCACAGCATGATAAGTATAGATAACAATAATGTATTTTACATTTCAAAAAGCTAGAAGAAAGGATTTTGAAAGATTTCACCTCATAAATTGATAAATGTTTGAGAAGCTATGTTTAACCTGACTCAAATATTATACAATGTACATGTATTGAAATATCACACAGTACCCCGTTCATATGGACAATTTTATGATTTTTTTGTATTTATTAAAAATAAATTTAATTTTAAAAAGGAAAAAATAGGACGACTCAATGTTGCTAACTTGGCTAGCAGGGTGTGTCCTAATGCCCAAACTCAGTGGCCTGATCAGGGCAGATTTGAGTGGAGTAGAGGGAGAGAGGGTCATTTGGCATATGGTGAATTTGGGGTACTTTGGGCACCTAGTAGAGGTCAGTGTGTTCTGACAGTGTAGCTCAGCTAGTTATGGACAAGAGATTTTTTTCATAGAAGAAAAATAGTGAGAGGAAGACAATTTAGGGGACTTCAAAAAATATCTAGTTCAAAACAACAGTCTGAATTAGGATATTGGGAGTATATAATGACGAAGGAGTGATACAATTTTCTAATAAAGACTTCATGAGGATATAATCTGAAAACAATAAAATCTGAATATAGACTACATATATTGATTTTAAAAATTAAATAAAAACAAAATAGGCAATAAGAAAAATTTTATGACTCAGGTCCCCATTCACTCATGACTGCATCTTTCAGAACTATAAGGCTGGATATTTAATTCTACACTTTTGAGGGCCATGTAGTGTAAAAAGAACATCACTGTAAGGAAAAGATGGTCAGATCCAGCCTTATATGCATAAATAAGAATTACTTCAGGGAGATAACTTATTTTACTCAAATTTTGCTTTGAATTGTAGTTGTAAAGCAGATACTTCAATTACTTCTCAGGGATTTTAGTTAAAATATGAAGGTAAAGAGGAATTCCTGTAAGTTCTATATTAACTATAAAGCACCTAACATTTGACAGTAGCCAATGAATGGATGAAGAATGAATGTGACATTTGGTTGGTTTTAATGTAAATCAATGTAAGTATAATGAAAGTATTGTAATTGAATATTTACTGTCAGCAAAGTTTTGAATTACTGAGTTCTAACAAAAAGGAAAACCAGTACATAGCTAAGCTTTCTGCTAATTGGAGGAATTAAGTATTGTAGAATCAAGGTGAGTGGTATCTCCAGCTCCTGGAGAAAGCACTAGACCCGCCTGTCTCAAGTAAACAACCAGATACATTTGGAGAACCTTTCTAAGCACAATGTCTGATGGTACAGAAAAGACTGAAATAAATTGGAAAGCTACCAGGCAATACGAACAAAGGCCAGTACCATGGAGAACATGAATTTTACCCTTCTACATGGAGGAATGAAAAGCCCAGCTCCCTGGAGTGTGTCAGAGGACCTCGTGTGAATCCCTGCTCTGCTGTTCAGTCTTTTTGTGATCTTGGATGAGGTGCTTCTCCTCTTCGGGCTTCTCAACCTGTAAAATAAGGGGGTAAGGAGCTGTCCCCTTGACATTAAATTTATGTAAAAGCACTATGGAATATAAGGCATTGTTTCAAGCTAGAAGTTCCCAGGTAACAAAAATGAAAGTTTAACTTTGGAAACCATATAATCTCACCAGCAAAATGACCACAGTTTTTATATAACATTAGGAGTTAGACAGATATTATTTATCCAAGTAAAAATTATAGACATAAGTTGATAGCAAATGCAGCAAGGGAAAAAAGGGACGAGTTCTATTTCCTCTGTTTTCTTCAGATTGTATATGCATATGAGATGTCAATATTTAGTTTGTGACTGGAGCAAAGGAAGCTTGAAATTGGAAGTGTGTGTGTGTGTGTGTGTGTGTGTGTGTGTGTGTGTGTAATAGGACTGTTTATAATAAAAATAGGCATAAGGACAATAAAAAAGTATGGGAAAATAACACGACTGATTGAATCACACAACTGATTAAATAGCCAAACAAAACTGATTTGCAATTGGAGGGTTCTATGTATGGGGATGTAGGTAATAGCAATGAATATAAGAAACAGGAAGCCAAAAGACCAGAGGCCAGTCGTTGTGAAATCATTCTCTGAGCTGCTCAGAGTCTGTTTCCTTGTCTAAGAGATGAGACAATGATAAAGCATTTATTACAGGGTAGCTTTAAAGATAAAATTAGTCAATATAAGTTTAACAAAGAATTAAACTCTATATAGCAAATAGATTTAGCAGCAAAAATTTAGCTGGCAGATATTGGGCATACAATGGTAATTAGAGCTCGTTCTCTTAAAGAGCACAAAACATAATGGAGTAGGCACCGCATTGTGATGTCTTGGTTCCACTTAATAGAGAGGTGTGTAGAACATAGAGCAAAAAGGATCCCTAAACTCAGAGATATTTTCTAGAGGATGATTTTGAAGATAGAATCATATTATAAAGCATTATAAAGCACCATACTGGTTTTAGTTAATATTTGTGTCCATAGACATGATGGATAAGGGAATTATCAAATTACCTAAGTATGAAATTTAAAATTTTGAGATTTTAAAAATGAAATTAAAAATTAAATCAAACACTAGCACACAAAGCAGTCATATAATTCTTTGATTAAAAAGAGAGGAGTAGTAGAACTTTTGTTAGACTTAATTTATGAAGTTATTGCAAATATAGGTAAAAAAAGTTGCTACTTCTGTCTGAAGGAAAAATGTGGAAACTGAGAATTAATATGTGGAATTGGTTTAATCAGCTTACCTATTTATTAGAAATCTGAGTAGACATCCTATTTTTCCAACTGCACACAAAGGCATAGTAGTTATGTTCATGTGCTGGACTGACTTTCAAGGTCGACTCTGGTGACCCTACCATTGCTCCACTTCTTTTTTTCCACGCAATAAAGCATGTATCTAAGATATATATTACATTTAGTAAAAATAACCAGTAGAATTAATAAGAGCATATATTAAATTGGTGAGACATACTTTACATAAACAAAAGTAATCAATAGATTTGTAATAGTGACAATACTATAAAATGATTAGCTCTTGGTCCACCAAGAGCTGTGTGCATGTATGTTAACACCAAACTGATACTCATTGTGATGTGAGACTACAATGCACCAATAAAAACATTAAAAAAATAAATAAATATAAAAAAAATGATTAGAAGTGAATTTAACCAGAAAAGTATCTATTTAACAGATGATTATGACATCTAATTAAATCCTAAAAGTAAATTTGAATAAAATGACATGCATACTATGTACTTGGATTAAGAAGGTGATATCATGGAAATGTCAATTTTCCCAAAATGAGCATAGGTATTTAGTGCTATTTCAATTAGAATCACAACAGTTTTATTTTTAATCAGATAAAATGATCTCATAGTTTCTATAGAAGAATAAATGCCTGAGAAAAACAATAAAAATCTGAAAAAGATGAACAAATCTTAAGGAAGTATTTTTATATTAGATGTTATAGCATATTACAAAGCTACTATAATCAAATGATTATAGGAATAAATGACTAACAAGAAAATACAAAATAACAAATATGGTAAATACAAAAGGAATTAATACTCAAGACATAGTACCTTCAGTTTCTTCTGGAAATGAATAAAATGGATTTTTATACTGTGTTAAAAATAAATTTAGGCAGATTAACATGTAAAAATAAAATGTATAAAATGACGAAGAAAATGAAGGTTGGGAAGACCTCCTTAACCATAACTAATAACCCATTATCCACAAAGAAAAAAGAAAAGATATATTTAACCACTTAAAAAATTAACCACTTAAAAATTAAAAATCCCTGTAATGAAATCTGTGCCTACAAAAAAGTTAATAAACACACAATAGATCTGGAAAATATGTGTAATAATGATGGTTAATATCTATATGAATAAGAATACTGTCAAGACAAAGGCAAATAACTCAAGAAAAATGGGCAAATGTTATGAAGATAACATCCACAGAAAAGCAAATACAAATAGTCAACAAACATATGAAAGTATGCTTAAGTTTATAAGTGAAAATAAAGGAAAAATAAGATATAGTAATTAATATTAGAATAGAAGAATTAAACAGTGTAGTAACAAATTATTGTCAGGGATATAGGGAAAGAGTTATTACTATATTGTTGATGGGAATAGCCTTTTTCAAAAGTCTTTGAAAAAACTTAGAATTTTATGGATGGGAATGTGTACCATAGAAATAAAAGCATCTACATATAAGCAAATATTTACTATGGCATTTTTGCCCTGTCAAGCCCAGAACAGTCATAGTAGGGTATATCCACACTTTGGAATGTTGTGCAGCCATTAAAAAATAAAATATTGAAGTTATACTGATTAACTTGGGGAGATTTCCACAAGGTATTACTGTATGAGAAAAAAGCTTAATAATTTGTCCCAGTTTTAATAAAACAAGGAAAAGTAAAGTCTGCATATGTCTCTGTCCATATGTTTCTGCACACATCTAGGTCTGTTCTGTGTAGGATTATACGCGAAAATATGAAATGATGCACACCAGGTGCTAATGTACATTAGATGAGAAGTGAGGGTGGGATGCCATTGTAAATGGAGGCTGGGAGAGATGGGCAAAGAATTAGGGAATATGGGAGGCTCAGTAAAAAGGGAAAGGGGGAAGAGACTATCCTTCCCCAAAGTATGTACACATTTATGCATTTATGTGTGTGTATGCACGCATAATTTAAATTAAAAGGGTTAACAATCTAAAGAAGTTATTGAAATATGAGTGGGAAAAAGGACACTGAAAGGTAACTGAATTTGCCCTTATTTACAAAATAAGTTATTTATATATTTCAATACTGTATTTTTGTAATAAATATGATCCATCTAAAAATGGAAGTCTCAGCTGTGAATTCCTATTTAGAGCAGGGCTTCCCCTTATGTTGCACCTACTAGCACATGTAGATGTGATATTTGTGGGGAACACTGGGGTGATGGAGGAGGTCATTTGCTGCTCAGCTGGACACCCTGATAGACTCTGCTCCTATAAGTCGTTCATTCTCCGTACCCTGGTGCTCTGCTGCCCAGGGGGAGGCTCCGCTCCAGTGACCTGGAGAGTTAGAATGCTAGTGTGATTATTCAGAATGCTCTAATTTTATATTAGTGATAGATTACTTTCTTTGTCACTTAACTGAGAATTCTGCTGTTACACATGGATTGTATTAGCTCATGCTAAGTATTTTTTTTAAATAAATAGCAGTTCCTTATATCCCATAGCCCAGATTTGGAGAAATCTGGGTGGACTATTCTTAAAACAAGCATTGCATGAATGCTGACGAAAGAGATCTCTATGGCTAATTTCTAAGATTAATCTTTCTAGAATTATCTTTTGAATTTTACCTTTCTTACCAAACCTGATAATTTGACATGAATGCTTTATTATAAGAGAATCGTGTTTGACAAATGTGCCAGGTAAGACGGCTATTTTACTGTGAGTTACAGAAAACTCTCCTATGGTGGCTTACTTTTTCTCACATAACAAGAAGTCTGGAGTTAGTGACCAGGGTTGCATCCGTAGCTCCCCATTTTCATCAATATCCTGGGCTCCTTCTTTCTGTTCCATCATCTTGTATGTGGCCTCAATCCCATGCTCACAATAGGGATGCATTTCATCTAGGAGGGAAGTGAGGGAAAGAGGCAGTGTTTATATCACAAAAGTGAAAACTCTCCCAAAACCTTCCTATAAAAGTATGTTGCTGTTCATAACGTAAAAGGGAACCATGCAGCATAGCACACCCAGCTACAAGGGAGATATAGACTTGGATGGGTACACAGGGGTAAAGACTTTCTCCTTGGCCGAATTTTATTTAGGCTCCTCTGAGCTCTCTTCTCAACTAGGCTTTGAGCTTATCTGTAACTTCTCTTTGGCTAATATTAGGGAAGAATCCTGCTAAGTTAGTTATGATATGATCACCCTTGCTATCTGATCACGTTCCTCATCTCCCACCTTTGATGGATATGCCTGCTTTTAGCAAGAATCCCATTAGGTTGATCTCCCAAGAACCCTCTTACCCTTGTTGTCTCCTCCTAGTAATTTTCCATTTATTGACTCCCTCACTCTGTTCCTTGGCTGTAAGTCCCCAGTTGCCTTTGCTGTATTCAGAGTTAGTCTGGTCTGCCTCCCATACTGCAATAGCCATGAATAAAGTCTTTCCTACTGCATTAAGGATAAGAATACTTTAACAATAGCCACTATGGATAGATTAGGGTTCCATTAGCTAAGAAGAAAAGAGTGGATAATGGAGAAGCAACTAACTGTAACTATGACACCAAAGGTGTCCTTATTTTAAAAGTCAGTCATTTCTATTTGAGGAGCAAATGTTGATATGGAAGATAAATCTCTGTGAGTTCAGGACTTACATTTAACTTGCATCTCTCTCAGTGATATACCTGAAAACTCAGTAAAATGAAGCCTGTAAAACTTTCCACCTCCATATTTTATAGAACTATTGTGAAGTTTTAATTAGCAAATGGTTATGAAGTGATCTGAAGAAAGTTACTGCAAGTACATAGTGCTTTGTTAGATAATGTGAGAGTAATTTCACAAAATCTGGGTAACTGTCAAGTAATTAAAAGCAAATGCACTGTCAATGCTGTTCTATGACTTCCGTTAGTGTTCATCAGAGGCTGACACACCCATTGGGGAGAAAGCAGATCTCATATGGCTCTGAAATGGTTCTAGAAAAATCTTTACTCCTCTTTTAAAATCACTTTCACCATCTGCTGGTAAAAGACTTGAGATGGCTGCCTGTGAACTTAGCAATTAAATGTGCTAATACAGTCACAGGAGAAAATGATTGTCACACCTGTTTTTTTTTAAAAAGGAACAACAAACAAAATTCTACTACCACCCTTGAACAAAAAAAACAAAAGACAAAAAACAAGCAAAAAAAAAAAAAAGCCTTCTGGTTCTCTGTGAAAACAAAACTTCAGATTCTTAAAAAAAACTCCAAAACCAAACAACAACAACAATCCCAAACTCAATTACATTTTCAGATATTATTATGTATACTGAAAATGTAGTCATTTTGCAATGCTCTTCAGTATTAGAAAAATAAGGTCTCAAGGAAAAACTCATCAAAACAATATGTGTGTTTTCTCTCCTTATTTTGGATTTTTAAAAATATGCTTTTATTGGTACATTGCAATTTTATATTATAATGAGGTTCAGAGCAATAGACACGCACATGCACACAGCACCTGGCGCATCCCCCTCCATATCCCACCCAGCTCTCTCCTCCTCCCCGTACATATTATTGAGCTTGGTATTGATAACTTCATATATGTACTTAGCATTATTTGAACTGTTTCCTTCATCGATCATGTCTCCCACCTCTTTCCCCCTTCTACCTCCCCAAATCCTCTTCCATTAGTCTGCTGGTATTCCTCCTCATTTATCTGAAGTCCCTTTGTTTCCCTGTTTCTCTCTAGCTTCCACATATGAGAGAAAACATATGACCCCCTTCGCTTTCTGAGACTGACTAACCTCACTTAGTATAATAATCTCTAGTGCAATCCATTTTCCTGCAGATAACATAATTTTGTTCTTAATGGCTGAGTAAAATTCTATTGTATGTATATCTACCACAGTTTCATAATCCATTCATCTGTTGACGAACACCTAGGCTGGTCCCACAGTTTGGCTATTGTGAATTGTGCTGCTATAAACATGGATATACATGCATCACTCTAACATTCTGACTTCAGTTCTTCTGGAAAGATCCTCAGGAATGGTATACCTGGGTCATTTGGTTGATCCATTCCTAATGTTCTAAGGAACTGATCTCCATAGCGGCTGTACTAATTTGCAATCCCACCAACAGTGTATAAGGGTCCCTGCTTCCTCACATCCTCCTCTCCAGCATTTATTATTGTTTGTATTCTTTTTTTTTTTTTGCGGTACTGGGGATTGAACCCAGGGGCATCTACCTCTGAGCTACACCCCAGCCCTAGTTTTTATTCTTTATTTTGAAATAGTGTCTCACTAAGTTGCAGAGGGCCTCACTAAGTAGCTGAGACTGGCCGCGAACCCGGATCCTCTGGTCTCAGCCTCCCAAGTACTGGGATTACAAGTGTGCGCCACCACGCCCGGCTTATTGTTTGTATTCTTGATTATTGTCATTATAATTGGGATTAGATGGAATCTCAGTGTAGTTTCGATTTGCATCTCCCTGATTACTAATGATGTTGAAAACTTTTTTATGTATTTATTGACCATTTTTATTTTTTGAGAAGAGCCTATTCAGTTCAATTGCCCATTTAAAAATTTTTTTTAGTGTTAAGTTTTTTAAGTTCTTTGTATATTCTGGATATTAGTTCTCTATCAGAGGAGTAGCTGGCAAAGATTTTTTCCCATTCTGTAGGCTCTCTCTTCAGACTCTTGATTGTTTCCTTTTCTGCACAGAGGTTTTTTAATTTAATATCATCCCATTTATTGATTCTTGTTTTTATTTCCTGGGCTTTGGGGGACTTATTGTGGAACAATCTACCAGTGCCTATATGATGGAGTGTTGATTCTATGCCCTCTCCTAGTAATTGTAAAGTCTCTGGTGTAATTTCTAGGTCTTTGATCCATCTTGAGTTGACTCTTGAGCAGGATGAGAGATTGGGGTTTTAAGAAGATGAAAAGGGTGAAGAATCACGGCTATAAATGAGATATTTCATTTTATTTTATCAGTGAAATCCTTTATCTACCTACAAAAGATAAGCATTATGTACTTGTCTCAATCTAAGAAGTATTAGGGTATGAAAATTAGCATGTATAAGCCAATAAAGGAATACATTTGCTTAAGTATTCTTTACAAAGGATCTATTAAAACAAAATGTAGTAAAAAGGAATTTTTTAACTCTGGTATGGAAAACATGAAAATTTTTAGCTAATATACATTAAGTATATTTAAAAAAACCTAACTAGCAGTCATAATTAGTAGGCTACTAGAAGATACCTTTCAGATCACTGTTGTTCATTCATGTGTTGCCTCTCACTTAAATCTCATGCTTTTATCTCACAGAGAAGTTGTAATTGAAGCCAGGCGTGGTGGCGCATGCTTGTAATCCCAGTACTTGGGAGGCTGAGACTGGAGGATCCGGGTTCGCAGCCAGCCTCAGCTACTTACTTAGTGAGGCCCTCCGCAACTTAGTGAGACCCTGTTTCAAAATAAAGAATAAAAAATAGGGCTGGGGGTGTAGCTCGGAGGTAGAATGCCCCTGGATTCAATCCCCAGTGCCGCAAAAAAAAAAAAATGTTATAATTGAGACCAAATTTAAAAATTTGCATGGAGTATTGAACTATTTAGTGTTTAAATTTACCAAAATTGTATAATGAAATTTGAAACGCTGTGAGAGAATCCTGGCACCAGGAAAGTTCATATAATAAATCACCATGTGTGTTTAACTCATGTTTGAGTAGTATCTACCACTCTGATGTCCAGTGTAAGAGCAGCACACCACTGTAAATTAATCATTTTTTCATAATCCCTAGCAGAAAAACTCACTCCTCTTCTTAACTATGGAGTTCTTACACAGACTTACTATTTAAAATTAACTTGCTACATAATATTTTTACTAAACTTAATTTTTCTAAATGCCTCTATTGTGTGAAGGTAAATAGAGGATAATATTGTGCTCTAATATTTTATCTAACCTGTATAGTAAACATTAGTTAGTAAGTTTATAATCTAGATATTATTTTACTTCTCTAATGATATATATTAGTTTACTTCTCTAATGATATATGGAATTTAAGAGTCACCAATTTTAGTAAAACTAATATTATTTCCAAATACTATTGTCTACTATCAAGACCCTCAATATATAGTTTTTTGAGATGGTAAATGTGAGTATTCAGGAAGAATTATATTACCTTGGTAACTGATAAGCCTCTGTGTGTTATAAAATAAATGAAGACTCAAGGTTAATAAATATTTTCTTTGGTATAATGATTTCGTATAGATTAGTGAACCCTGAAATAGAGCTTGCTATGAGAAAAAGCTCCCGAAGTCTGTGTGGTATATAATAACTAGATTTTTTTTGTCTGTTCTAGTTTCAAATACTAAAGTTACTTAGTGTTATTCATGTACTTATTATTATTCATGTATGTGTCTCTTTTTGTACCAAATTGAGATTTCATTTAACACTGTAATATGCAACTCACAAAAATAGAAATTAAGCACCACTTGGATAAAGTTCCATAAAGGATGTTGATTACCTGCTTTGTCTGCTTTATGTCCCAAAGTTATGTTGCCTTGCTAGCTTAGGTCCACCCCACCAATGTATCTCTCAGCCATTATATCAAATGTTTTTTTTTTTAAACTAAGAACTTTATATACACATGAAAAAATATTGAGGATGGTTAAATTCATACTATGAGTGAGATGTTCTTGTTTTCTAAGCAATTAACTTTAGATTAAATTTATAAATTACAGACTCCAAATACTACACAACAGTGTTCTACTTCCCTGAAAACCAAAAACAACTTTCTTTAAAATCTTGAGTAGATTTAAAAAAAATAGTTCCTATTAGTAGCTCTGCAGTTGCTTTAAGGCCATATTTTAACTTCAGCATCTTCTTTGAACTCATTTCCAGACAAATCCAGGTAAAGTTAGAATTTAAAAGAAAGTAGGTGGTGACTTGTTATAGCTTGGTCCAGGGCAGTGCCCTTTCTCTGAGCTTGTTTTTCTCATACTTTGCTGCACCTTGTGTAAATGTGCCATGTGACTTTCTATGGATCTGAGTATCTCTACCCAGGTCCTGGTATTTTGGTGAATGAGGTACTCCCAGAGGAGAAAGGTACTGAGGTAGGTTCTCTCTCTTTTTTCTTTTTATGGTTTTATTGGTGCATTATAGTCTCGCATCATAATGTAGTTCATAGTGATAGTGTCATATGTGCACACAGTACTTGGTGAGCTCTCTCAGTTGTATATAAATCATTAAATTCTTTGTCATGTCCTGTGTGTTATTAACAAGTATCTTCCTTGCTTAAGCCAATGGTTAATAATCATGCAAACCTTTTTTTGTATAGGCTAAAATCCCACAAAAATGTAGCAAATAAATGATAATACAAGCAGTAAGAAATGTGAATTTCTCAGTGAGTGACTGGCAGTGGTTATTAGTTTCATGCAAAAGCTGAATCATAGCTGCATTTAATTTATTCTTACCCTACGATGTAACTTCCCTGAAATTACACCTTTTTTTGAGTTACTGTTAGTCAATCATTTTCCGGATATGAAAGCTGGTTGCTGACTTTTACCTACTTTGCAGTAGATTAGTATCTTTTACATTTAACTTCATGTTACAAAGACCTATAATCTAACTGAAATAATCACCTTAAAATATAGACTAGGTAGATGGTGATAATACAAAGTTATTTTTTATTTTTTCAGGGGAGTGTCATTTTTTCAAACAGGGCCTTTTCATAGGGCTCCCTGGTGGGGGTGATGGATTTTCAGGATACTAGATTGGCTAAATCTTTCTTTATTGGTTCTTAAGAAGAACCTCACTGTTTCATGGAGGAAACAATGTCTTGCTTTGGGCAAATTTTTGTGGCTTCTAATTGTCTACTAAGTCAGGTAAACATCTAGCTAGACATTGATCTGATCTTGCAGTAGTCTCTCAGTACTGGTAACCTGCTCCTTCCAGCCTCCTCCACTGTCAATATGTGCCATTCTTCCAATACATGGACTCTTTGCCTTGGTTTACATGGTGTCTTTAGCATAAAACTTCTTTCTCTCACCACTGTTTTCACCTGTCACAGTTCTTCTTGCCCTTCAAGGGCCTTTTTTTTTTTTTTTTTTTTTTTTTTG
>PVJS01042640.1:0-17411 GCA_004027185.1 Glis glis
CCGGGTCTCACGAAGTTGCAGAGGGCCTCACTAGGTAGAGAGAGAGAGAGAGAGAGAGAGCTGAGGCTGGCCTCGAACCTGGATCCTCCGGTCTCTGCCTCCCAAAGTACTGGGATTACAAGCGTGCACCACCACGCCTGGCCACCCAACCCTTTTTTATTTTTTCCCTTGTACTAGGGATTGAACCCAGGGCCATACTATCTCTGAGCTACACCCCTGGTTGTCTTCTTCCTCCCGCCCCTCCTCCTCCTCTTCCTCCTCCTTTTTTTTTAAACAGAGCCTCACTAATATCGGAGGGTCTTGCCAAGTTGTTGAAGCTAGCCTCCAACCTGCAATCTTCCTGTCTCAGTGTCCCAAGTTCTGGGATTACAGGGATGAGCCCCCACACACGGTGACATCCAATCCTTTGAGTTCTAACAAAATCGATGCCTCCCCCATCCCATGTGCACCTTCCTAGGCCTCCCAAGGATCCTGGGATCTGGCTAATGACCTCCTTGGTTATCACTGGCTCCACTAAGTTCTGGGTTGATTCAGTCTGTGGCTCATCTTGCCACCTGCGAGTACAACTATGTTCTGCTGCTCCGAGTAGAGCCAGAAATCAGCCCCTCTCTAGGACTTCAATACAGTAAAAAAAAAAATTTTTAAAAATCACTCAAACACAACTACATTGCAGACTTGACTAAATGTTCAAGGACTAGAAAGCTAGAGTAGACATTGGCTCTGTTGTTGAGGTCGGGGTGTGCGTGTGTGCATGTGTGTGATGTGATTTTTATCTGCCCAGTGTTCCTTTCACCATCTGATAAAAACAGAGAACTGCCTTTCTCCAGTTCTGCAAGTGTTGCCATATACAGAATCCCCGCTCACCCCGCCGCAGGGGCACAGACCTGACCCAGGCCTGTCCCAATCCCATTATGGTCCCCCACTCCCCAGAGACCCAGACTCCCAGATTACTACACTGGTATGAGATGACCTGGGATTGTTGGGGCCACCTTCCCACCCACATGGAAGAAACCCTTTACAGGGGAAGAGAATGAGGCCAAGACCAAAAGAAGCCGAGCCTCGTGAGAGAGGGGAAAAGAAGAGAGGTGTCCTTCGAGTCCCTAGATACACTTGAGCCAAATGTGAGCACTGCCACCATGTGAATGGCGCCCCCTGGAGTTGTGTGACTCAGTGGCAACACCGGCGACTTCCCAGTTAGGGGCACCAATGTATCCCAGCTTCCCTGCCTTCTTTTTTAAGATATTGGAGATTCGATCCCTCACTATCAAGAGACTGCATACAAAGCAGGTTTCCATCTGTTCTACCTTGTTGCCCCCAAAACTTCTAGCCGAAGCTACAGGGCAGTCTTTGGTACTGAAGTCCTGAAGAAGAGATGACTTCCATGTCATCAGCCCAGAGCCGAGCCCAGGCAGTGCCTGTGGGGCAGTGGGACGGTCCACAGAGTGGCCCCTTTCTCAACAGAGCACCGTTTTCTTACCCAGAGGACCCCAGTCCTCCCTCTCAGCTCTGTTCCCACCTTCATACTCTGCCCTGGTCCAGGGCCCCAGCAAGTCATTCTCCCAAAGACAGTTTCTTCCCCAAAAGGAATCCTGATGCTCAAATAGTTATATTTTCACAGTATGTACTTGTTGAGCATGCCTAATCCAAAAATCTGAGATCCAAAATGCATCAAATCCAAAACTTTTTGGCACCGGCATAATGCCACAAGTGGAAAGTTCCACACCATAAAACTCTATTTCATGCACAAAATTATTAAAACTATTGTACAAAATCACCTTTAGGCTATATATACAAGGTGTATATAAAACATAGGTGAATTTCATGTTTAGATTTGAGTCCCATCCCCAAGATATCTCACTATGTATACACGAACATTTCAAAATTGGGGAAAAAATCCAAAACATCTCTGGTCCCAAGCATTTCAGATAAGGGAAACTCAATCTCTATAAATTTCCCTATGTACATATTTCCAAGGAGACGATGGGTAGCTTTCATCAAATTCTGAAAAAGTTACATGACTCAGAAAACAGAAAAGCCAGGCATAGTGGCATGCACCTATAATCCCAGTACTTGGGAGGCTGAGACAGGAGGCTCACAGGTTCAAGGCCAGCCTCAGCAACTTAGCAAGACCCTGTTTCAAAATAAAAAGAATTAAAAAGGGCCAGGGGTATAACTCAGAGGTAGAATGTCTCTGGGTTCAATCCCCAGTATATGAGAGAGAGAGAGAGAAGAAGAGGAGGAGGAGGAGGAGGAGGAGGAGGAGGAGGAGGAGGAGGAGAAGGAGGAGGAGAGAAAAGAGAAAGAAAACAGAAAATAAGAAAGAGATGGTGGTAGGAGGGGCCAAGGTCCTCCTGCTCTGAGCGAGGAGCGCACTGCCAGATTGAAGCCAGAGCCAGACGCTGAAGGGCAGATCACAGACTGTTCCAGCCAGAAAGATCCTCAGAGGTTTCAAGCATTCTCAGACTCAGCACCCTTTGTTCAAACAAAATCTTATAGGAAAACTCAATCTGAGGAACAGACAAAAGAAGGCGGGAAGGGGGCAGGAAGAAAGGAACCTTGGCCCTCAGAGACCCCTGGGAGGATGTGAAGAGGGGTTTGTGAGGTTCTTTTTTTTTTTTTTTTGTGGTACTGGGGATTGAACCCAGGGGATTCTACCTCTGAGCTACACCCCAGCCCTATTTTTATTCTTTATTTTGAAACAGGGTCTCACTAAGTTGCGGAGGGCCTCACCAAGCAGCTGAGGCTGGCTGCGAACCTGCGATCCTCCTGTCTCAGCCTCCCAAGTACTGGGATTACAGGCGTGTACCACCACACCCCACTTGTGAGGTTCTTAAGACTTCTCAATGTGCCCTTTGGAAAGTCCTGATCAGGCCTCCTTAGTTTATTTCACAAATAGGGAAACTGAGGCTGACAAAGAAGTGAGTTGCTTGTATTGCTCGCTGTGACGTCATGGCACCCAGAATGCAGGACTCCCAGGCTCTGCGTCTCCTGTGCCCTCTCTCTGCCCGGAAAAAGGTGAAAACTACTTTCTTCTCCCAAAGCCCAGGGCACTCAGTCACAGCCCACAAGCAGGGGCCTGCCTTCAGTCCCATAAACAGTCCCACTCCAGCCCCATGACCCTCCTGGCCTTTTTGGGCAGGACTCTGGGGATTTGCTTCACCCAGAGAGCGTCAGAAGAGGAGCCGGAAGTTGCCTCCTGGCTCAGCTGGTCATGCAGGTCAAGCCGTGTCTCCTCCAGGGGGCCCATGGAGGAGCTGGTGTGAACCCTGGGGAGCAAGATCTGCTCCCGGCAGAGTCCCAAGATGTCTCGCTTTACAAGGATGGAATTTCACGACTTGTGTATTTTAATTAAATTTTTATTTTTGTGGAATCTTAGCAAAAGTTCCCCCACTCCTGCAGCTCGCTCCTTGTTATTAAAAACCATGACAAGATGGGGGGAAAATGCCATCCGAGCGGCCAAAATGAGGCCATATTTTAGAAAGGATCTGACCGCATTGCACGCTGGAAACCCACTCCCTGCTTTTGGACGCCGATTCCGCCCCCATGACTTCACAGATCAGATTTTAAGTCCATGGCTTATTGCTTTCTGAGCCTCCTGGGGCTTATAGGATTATTCTGGATTTAATCCTTTAATAATTTTTCCTCCCTCCTGTCTGAGATCTGGGTTTCCAGCTGAAAGCAGCCGGGTGAAATGCTTGCTTCCAGCCCTCACACTCTCCCCTCACAGACTGCTGTCCTCTGTCACTGTCAGAAAATTAGGAGAGGCTCCGTGGCAAGCTGACCACTCCTGGAACTTGCAAAGATAAAGCTTAAAGTCCTTGTTCTGGAACTCTGGATAGGGAGGGAGGCAGCCCAGGCCTAGCCATGTCCCTGAAGTCTTGGAAGTAAGGGCTAGTATCCCATGTCACAGAAGAAGAAACTGGGGCTCAGTGACAATAAATAACTTGCCCAAGTTGACACAGGTGGTAAGAAGCAGGGCTGGGTGTTGAGCCCTCTCCTGCTCTGAGGAGGCTCTGGTCCCTGCTCTCTGAGCTGCAGCAGCTGCCTGGCTCTTCCATGCCCCTCCCCAGCCTGTCAAGTCTTTCAGCTGAGCATGTGACTAGACAGGGATGTCCCAGGAATTGGGGGGTGGAGCAGAAGACTCAGCCAAGCAGCCTTGGCAGTTAAAGGGTGGGCAATCCCCCGACCTGATCCCCCTCACATACACCGTCTCCAAAAAAGATGAGCAGGTGCCATCCAATTAAAAAACCCTGCCAGACATGGTGGCACATACCTATAATCCCAGAATTTGGGAGGCTGAGACAGGAGGATTGCAGGTTCAAGGACAGCCTCAGAAAAGAGTGAGACTTTCATCAACCTAGTGAGACCCTGTTTCAAAAATAAAAATAAAATAGGGCTGGGGTTGTAACTCAGAGGGAGACTGCCCCTGGGTTCAATCCCAAGTGCCACAAAAAAAAAGCCCTGCCAGACATGGTGGCATACATCTGTAATCCCAGAACTTGGGAGGCTGAGACAGGAGGATTGCAGATTTGAAACCAGCCTCAGCAACTTAGCGAGACTCTTGGCAACTGAGTGAGACCCTGTTTCAGAATAAAAAGGGCTGGGGGTGTAGCTCGGAGGTAGAACGTCCCTGGGTTCAACCCCCAGTAACACACACACACACACACACACACACACACACACACACACACACACGTGCCCTAGTTGAGCGTTCTCAATCAACCAGGCACTGCACTAGAAGCTGGAGAACAGAGGAAGAGGAATGAATGAGACGTCCCATCTGGTGCAGGAACTAAAGCCGTGGTAGCGAGGCTGCTTCCAGCCAGCAAGCCTCCGCGAGCAGCACAGAGGTGGCCACATGTGAGCTCCGTCTTAAATGGATCAGTTGGATGTTGGCCAGCAAAGAAGGAACAAGGGGAGTTGGAACAGGGGAGGCAGCCGGAGCGGAGGCATGGAGGAGTAAAAGATGGGGACACTGAAGACCCAGTGTGTGAGGGGGAGGGGAGCTGCACCAATGACTAATACACAGGACATATCAAATGGCAAAATGACAACAAAGTTAGTTCTAGATCTAACTGGCTTTAAGTCACGATTCATGTGAATAGGGGCTGCCTCCGGTCTACAAAATAGACTGGAAGCTCCCACTGGACACTAGCAGAACAGTGGGGTTTGTAAGGTGGGAACAAGGAAACAGAGTTTTTAAAAATCTGACTGGTTAACATTGGCTAACTTCAGGTTACTTTTTTTAGGGTTAAAGTAGGGAACTTCCTTATTACACTGACTCAGATTAATAATCTCTTATTTTTAGGAAAAACTGGTCTGTTTCAAAATCTCTCTTCTTTTTTTTTTTTTTTTGTAGTGGGGATTGAACCCAGGGGCATTCTACCCCCCAAGCTACATCCCTAGCCCTTTTTTATTTTGAAACAGGGTCTCACTAAGTTGCTAAGGGTCTCGCTAAGTTGCTGAGGTTGGCCTGAATCCTGCAATCTTCCTGTCTCAGCCTCCCAAGTACTGGGATTATAGGCGTGCACCACTGTGCCTGGATTCTGTCTGCTTCTTTAAAGCTTCATTCTGATTCTGCAGCATTTAGCACAAGGGACTCCATTTGGCTTTGGTCTGGTCTGCTGGAGCCTAGTGCAGGAGCTCAGTCCAAACAATAGCCTCCCATAATTGTGGTTAAGTAGATGTGTCCTCAAGGAGTTCAGAGTTTGAGCAGAGGGTGAGATCTCACCCAACTCTGTGGCTAGAGGACAAGGTGGCAGAAAAGGGGGCTGGAATGCTGACCTGATTCAAGAGAAGGGCTGGGTCCCCAGGACCATTTGTTCATCCAGCATCCCTAAGCCTCAGAAGGAGAAGATCCAGTTGAACTCCAGAGTCCCCACTCCTCCTCTGGCTGGCAACTGAGTCAGTAGCTCTCCCCTTTCCACCTACAAGGTGTGGGGTGGGGGTGCTGCGCTCATTCACCTTGATTGGGGTATACCCACTGATGACCCCAAGAGCTCCCCAAACCAGCTCTCCTGCCTAGCAGCCCTCTCCCCTAAACAGAGCTCTGCAACCAGCCAGTCTCCTGCATCCACGATTCAATCAACAAATCTCCAGTGAGCAGCTTCACTGTGCCACGCCCCTTGCCCAGCGGAGGACATAGAGATAGATGAAAAAGGACTGTCCCCGTTCTCCCAGTGGGAAGGTATGACAAATGGGTTAATTGCAAACCAGTAGGATAAATTCTATCCAGAGAGGTGGTCACTATGGTAGGGATTTTGTAGAAATGTGAATTTGTAGGCTCTGTTCCAAACCTATTGATTTGATTCAGAAACTGGGAGCAGGCCCAGCAATGTGTGTTGTTTTTGTTTGTTTTAATGTTATTTTATTTTTTGCGATGCTGGGGATCAAACCCAGGGCCTCAAGCATGCTAGGCAAGTGAGCTTCACCCCCAGTCCCAGCCCCAGCCCCAGCCCCAGCCCAGCCATGTGTTTTAACAAACCTTCCAGCCACAGGTGCAGCTCAGTGGTAGAGCACTTGCCTATCATGTATAGGTCTTGGGCTCAATCCCCACCACACACACACACACACACACACACACACACACAGCCCTTAGGTGATTTTGATGTGAGCTAGTGTTTGAGTATCAATGAATGGCATGTTCAGAAAAGGCTTCCTGGAGGAAGAAATCCTGCTGTAAACAAGGAGCCAGACCAAGAAGTAACACCAGGTCCCGGGTGGATGAAGCAGTGTTTGCAAGAACACACAGAGGGAGGGGATTTGAAGAACTCCAGAGTGGTGCACCGGCAGGCTAGTGGATAGAAATGAGGAGAGGGTCTGGGGAGGGAGACAGAGGACTCAAAGATTTCAGAATTTTTGAGGAAGGAAGGCGAGAGTGCGGGTGCGCAGAGGGCCCTCCTGCAGTAAACAGTTCTGCCTGAGCCAAGTGGGGCAGATCCCCCAGCCTCCCAGGGGCCTGGAAGCCCCCTGCCTCGCCCCCACAACTCCTCAGGGTGGTTAACTGAAGCAGCATGACCTCATGTGTTATGGCTGCAAAGGCGCGAGGGAAGCCAAATCCGGTGTTTGTATTGAAATTAATTGGGGGCTCCGTGGATGATGGAGGCTTTGAGGAATGCACAGCCACCCCCCATGCGATCCCTCAAACAATGGTGTCACTTACGACCACCGTTGCCCCTAGCGGCCCGCATCCGCACTTCCACAGCCCTCTTCGGTGAAGTAATAATCATAGACAGAGACTAATATTTTAAATACAAAGCAGGTACCTGCAGGGACAGGCAATGTGGGGGATGCAGGCGAGGCCCCCAGAGCTATTTTTAGCCCAGGAAGCAGAGCCCCATTTTACCAAGGCAGCAGCTTGTCAATCAGGAAACCCCCCCCCTGTTCACCCCCAGCCCTGATTTATGGTGATTCAGAGGGGAGATGCTGCCAGGAACGGGCCAGGGCCAGGAAAATTTCATCTGTCTGGAATCCGACAGGAAAAAAGAGGCCTGGAAATTTCAGAGGAAGCTGGGATCTGCGCCGGTCACAGGGCCTCTGTTTGTGTTCGCTCAGCCAGCTCCTGTTAGCAGTTAAGGGTCCGCTGAGGAAAAGCATCAGGCCAGGTTTTTCCATCTCTCCAGAACCTTGAGCTTGATCCCCAGGCAGCAGCTGTTCCTGCAACCTCTGACCCCAAACAACAGGAGCCTTTGCCAGGTGTCCCCAAGCCCCCAGTCCCAGGGCTGTATCTTAAATCAACATCTTTGGTTTTTTTTTTTTCCTCTTTTCTCTTACTGTGAAAAATGATAGCAAAGTGATTCTATCTTTTTGGTTGTTTGTTTAATCAGACATTTAGCACACTCAAAGAAGGGTTCAATGTAAAAACTAATTAATTCAATTTACATTTAATTTCCTCCCCTGAAATGGTCCAGTTCTCCCCAGGTGGCCTTCTCACCCTTCCTCCTGGGTGTTGGGGCACCAGGAGGCCCTCCCCTCCAAGCCTCATGGTCTCAGTTCTGAAATGAGGCTGGGGATCAGGACTCTGCTCAATATGTCGCTGTGTGGCAAATCCTCAAGGAGTAGACAACACAATGATGGAGTTGCCACCCCAAAATCTGACCGAACTCTTGGCATTTAAGAAAACAGCAAGCTGGGCGTGGTGGCGCACGCTTGTAATCCCAGTACTCGGGAGGCTGAGACAGCAGGATCACAGGTTCGTGGCCAGCCTCAGCTACTTAGTGAGGCCCTCCACAACTTAGTGAGACCCTGTTTCAAAATAAAGAATAAAAAATAGGACTGGGAGTGTAGCCCGGAGGTAGAATGCCCCTGGGTTCAATCCCCGTACTAAAAAAAAAAAAAAAGAAGAAAAAGAAAACAGCAGAAGCAAGAAGGTCTCTGTGCCCTTCTCCTGCCATTCTCCCTGGAACCCACTCATAAAAGAATTACCTGAGCCAGGTGTGGTGGCGCACACTTGTAATCCCAGTACTTGGGAGGCTGAGAACGGAGGGTCCAGGTTCGCGGTAAGCCTCAGCTACTTAGTGAGGCCTCCGCAATTTAGTGAGACCTTGTTTCAAAATAAAGAACAAAAAAAAGGGCTGGGGGTGTAGCTCGGAGGTAGAATGTCCCTGAGTTCAATCCCCAGTACCGCAAAAAAAAAAAAAAGAAGAATTACCTGATCTTGCTCTTAAGCAGGTCCCCAAGGCCCTCACTCCAGAGGGTCCCTAGACCCAGGGGACACTAAACCAACAGGCTTCGCTGTGCTCCCCAGGTGAGTATGCATCATTAGGTCACACCCCTTTGTCCAGTTGTGCTTCTGCGTGACCGTCCACTCTGCACCAAACCTCAGCACAAATATACAGTTTCCCAAGCCGGGTGTGCTGGCGCATGCTTATGATCCCAGTACTTGGGAGGCTGAGACAGGAGGATCAGCCTGAGTGACTTAGCAAGACTCTGTTTCAAGACAAAAAATAAAAAGGGCTGGAGGTAGCCGGGCGTGGTGGCGCACACTTGTAAACCAGTACTTGGGAGGCTGAGACAGGAGGATCCGGGTTCGCAGCCAGCCTCAGCTACTTAGTGAGGCCCTCTGCAACTTGTGAGACCCTGTTTCAAAATAAAGGATAAAAAATAGGGCCGGGGGTGTACCTCGGAGGTAAAACGCCCCTGGGTTCAATCCCCAGTACCGCAAAAAAAAAAAAAATTCAAAAAGGGCTGGAGGTATAGCTTGGAGGTAGAATGCCCCTGGCTTCAATCTCTAATACTGAAAAAAGAGGGGGGTATTGGAGATATAGCTCAGTGGCAAAGCGCCCCTGTGTTCAATCGCCAGTACCTCAAAAATAAATAACAGGCAGCTGGTCCATGGATAGCAGTATACTAACTTTTTTAAATATTGTGTTAAGCCAGGCATGGTGGCGCACGGTTGTAATCCAAGTACTTGGGAGGCTGAGACCGGAGGATACAGGTTCGCGGCTAGCCTCAGCAACTTAGTGAGGCCCTCCGCAACTTAGTGAGACCCTGTTTCAAAATAAAGAATAAAAAATAGGGCTGGGGGGCGTGGCCCAGACCTAGAATGCCCCTGGGTTCAATCCCCAATACCGCAAAAATAAATAAATATTGTGTTAAATTTTACTTATCTTAGTTACTGAGATTTTTGGTGTCCCTTACATTTTGGACCTTTGGTGAACACTTCACTCCTCTTATCCTAAATCAGGGTCTGCCAAAGAAGAGGCCCCTTCCTGAAATACAAACCCCAATGATACCAACAGCCTGCAGAGAACACACGCCCACCTTGGAGGATTCCTAGCATGTGGGCTCCACACGTGTCACAATCCCTACCCAAGGAGCCCTGCAGAAACTGGTGCCTTGTCCCCTGGAATATCCGATGCTACCATGCACCTGGGAAGAGGGGCTTAAGCTTCCCAAGTTCAGTTGCTTCATCTGTAAAATGGAGAGAGGAATGTTGATTTGATGTTTTTCATTCCAAAGAAATCTAAGTTGCTCAAACCCAGGACCTTTGCACAAGCAAGTCACCAGCACTGAGTTGATACCACGTGCTAGGCAACGTGCTGGGGAAACTCTGGTAAACAGGATGTGAGAAAGGTGCTCCCACCACTGCGGCTTATACTCACCGACTAGAAAGAGCTAGCCCAGGGACCAAGATGATTCATTCACTTGTGTCTTCATTTATTCCTCCCATAATGGACATCTACTGGCTCCCTGACATGCCGGACACAGCCAGGTCAAGTTAGACGCGATCCTTGGCCTCAAGATATTTACAGCCTGGCAGAGTAAGACAGACTTGGAAAAATAACCACAATACAGAGCAATGTTTTTGCACTCTTTAATCCTATCTTTCTTTTTTTCTTTCTTTTTTCTTTTCTTCTTTTGGTGCTGGGGATTGAACCCAGGTGTATTCTACCTCTGAGTTATACCCCCAACCCTATTTTATTTTTTATCTGGAAACAGAGTCTCACTAAGTTGCAGAGGGCCTCATTAAGTAGCTGAGGCTGGCAGTGAACCTGTGATCCTCCTGTCTCAGCCTCCCAAGTACCGGGATTATAAGCGTGCGCCACCATGCCTGGCTTTGTGCACTCTTTAGACATGAAAGAATGTGGGGAGATTTTGCCGAGTAGGGCCTTGAATTCCATGCAAGTAGAATTGTGTCAGACAGAGGGACTGGAACTTTTCAGACAAGGACCTGTGTGTACTAAGGCAAAGTGTGAAAAGAAGGTGGGTGATTAGAGGCCAGGAGACTGAGGAAGCAGAAAGGGGGTTAGGAGATAGAAAAGCCTCCCTGAATGATAAGATAAAATTTTGGAGTTCATTCCATTGGCAATGGGGAGATTCTGGAAGTTTTCAGGCCAAAAATGACGTGTTTCTATCTGTTTTTAGAAAGAGAATGCTAGCAGCCATGGAGAGGAAAGAATAAAGCCAGAGGGTCTGAAGGTAGAAAAGTCAGTTGGGACATTTTGCAGTAATCCAAGGAGAAATGATAAAGGCCTGAACCAGGAGAATGGAGTTCAGAGAGATTTCTGACAAGCAGCTACACCACGTGGTGATGAAGCCACAGGTGGAGAGTAAGGGCAAAGGAGGAGTCTAGGCTGATGCCCAGTTTTCAGATCTGGGCAATTGTGCCTATCAGGAGGGAAATACAGGAGGAGGGGAGAATTGGGGAGCAGAGAGTGTGCTCAGCTAAGAACTTGTTGACACTGGGGTGTCTGGAAGATTGTTCAGATAAAGCGACCAGATGAGAAATGATGGGCAGAGGATGCATGGAGCTGCCCAGGGAGGGCAGGGAGGAAGAAAGAGTGGGAAGAGAGCTGAAGGTGAGAGGCCACCAAAGAAGGGTGCGGGGGACAGAGGCCATCCAGGGAGATTGGGAGAAGAAAGAACACAAAGAGTACCATCTAGAAAGCCAAGAAAGCTTCAAATGAAGGGAGGAGAAAGGGTCCACATGGGAGGGCAGGAAGACCAGACTAATTATAGTTTAAAGACAAGTTGGGCCAGGCATGGTGGCGCACGCTTGTAATCCCAGTACTTGGGAGGCTGAGACCGGAGGATCCGGGTTCGTGGCTAGCCTTGGCTACTTAGTGAGGCCCTCTACAACTTAGTGAGACCCTGTTTCCAAATAAAGAATAAAAAATAGGGCTGGAGGTGTAGCTCAGAGGTAGAATGCCCCTGGGTTCAAGCCCCAGCACCAAAAAAAAAAAAAAAAAAAAAAAAAAACCAGACAAGTTAGAGCCGGGCATGGTGGCACACACACCTGTAATCCTAATACTTGGGAGGCTGAGGCAGGAGGATCACAGATTCAAGGACAGCCTCAGCAAGTAGTGAGACTCCATCAACCTAGCAAGACCCTGTTTCAAAATAAAAATAAAATAGGGCTGGGGTGTAACTCAGAGGTAGAATGCCCTAGGCTTCAATCCCCAGTACAACAAAAAATAAATATATAAAGACAAGTTGGAGCCTGGCATGGGCCAGCCACAGCAACTTAGTGAGACCCTCAGCAATTTTATTTCAAAATAAAAAATAACAAGGGCTGGGGGTAGCTGGGCATGGTGGTGCATGCTTGTAATCCCAGTATTTAGGAGACTGAGACAAGCCAGCCTTGGCAATTTAGCGAGACTCTCAGTAACCTAGTGAGACCCTGTTTCCAAATAAGAAATAAAATTGGGCTGGGGGTGTAGCTTGGAGGTAGAATGCCTCTGGGTTCAGTCCCCACTACCAAAAAGAAAAAAAAAAAGACCCAGGCATGGTGATACACACCAGTAATCCCAGTACTTGAAAGGCTGAGACAGGAGGATCACAGGTTCGAGGCCAGCCTCAGCAACTTAGTGAGGCTCTCAGCAACTTAGTGAGACCCTATTTTAAAATAAAAAAATAAAATAGGCTGGGGCTGTAACTTAGAAGTAAAATACCCCTGGGTTCAATCTCCAGTACCACACACGCACACACACACACAAAAAGGCTCACAACATATATGACCCCTTGACCTTGGACCTCCCAGCCTCAATAACCATGAGCTGAACAAACCTTATCCTTTATAAATTGCCCAGTCTGTGGTATTCAGTTATAGTGACAGAAGCAGACCAAGACCTCAGGGACGACCATATCCATTTCCATGGAACAGCGGGAGGAGGTTGAGGCTCCACAGGAGGTGAGGAAGTGGAGGTGGTGAGAGTGGACAGCTCCTCCAAGAAGTTCTGGGGAGCTGGGCGCGGGGACACGTGTCTGTAATCCCAGTACTTGGGAGGCTAAGACAGGAGGATTACAAGTTCGCGGCCAACCTCAGCTACTTAGTGAGGCCGTCCGCAACTTAGTGAGACTCTGTTTCAAAATAAACAATAAAAAATAGGGTTGGGGTGTGGCTTGGAGGTAGAATGCCCCTGGGTTCAATCCCCAGTTCCACAAAATAAAAATAAAAATAAAAAGGGCTGGAGTGTAGCTCAGAGATAGAATGCCACTGAGTTCAATCCCCAGTATAAAAAAAAGATTCTGGGGAAGGAGAAAGAAGGTGGCATCATGTGGACCAGGCAGAGACCAGAGAAAGTGAGTAGATTTCATAAAGTGAGAGACTCAAGTAGGGTTTTAGGATGGAGAAAGAAACGATGGTGAGAGAAGCAAGATCCCAAGGGCTGCCCAGGAGCCAGGCTCACACCCAGAGCGCCTTGGCTAACCTGGTGGTTTCAAATTCAACTTCCTTTTCCCACATAGTGCTAAGGTTTCCCATCAGCCCCCAAAACCTGTTTCACCCATAATCCACCAGAATCGTAATACAAATTATGCATGGGAAACACATTTCTCCTTCCAGCTTAAAGATCTAGAGAACATGCCAGGCGTGTGGAGCATGCTTGTAATCTCGGTACTTGGGAGGCTGAGACAGGAGGATTGTGGTTCGCAGCCAGCCTCAGCTACTTAGGCCCTCCCCAACTTAGTGAGACCCTGTTTCAAAATAAAGAATAAAAGCCGGGCGTGGTGGCACACGCTTGTAATCCCAGTACTTTGGGAGGCGGAGACCGGAGGATCCGGGTTCACAGCCAGCCTCAGCTCTCAATCTCTCTCTCTCTCTCTTTCTCTCTCTCTACTTAGTGAGGCCCTCCGCAACTTCGTGAGATCCGGTTTCAAAATAAAATATAAAAAATAGGGCCAGGGGTGTAGCGCGGAGGTAGAACAACCCTGGGTTCAATCCCTGGTACCGCAAAAAAAAAAAAAAAGAAAGAATAGAAAATAGGGCTTGGGATATAGCTCAGAGGTAGAATACCCCTGGGTTCAATCCTCAGTTCCGAAAAAAAAAAAATATCTAGAGAACATCTCACATCTTAAGGATGCTGAGAAGTGGGAATTGGGCTCCTGGGAGTGGACAAGACAGACTTATAACCTGGTCTAGCCCATTTATCTGCAAGGAACTGAGACCCACTTAAGTCATCTCAAGTGGCGTGGCGAGGATATATGTAGTCAGGGATCTAGAACAAAAATGGGAATGAGGGCACCACTGAAAATGGCAGCAGCCTTGGGTCCCCACCAGTGGTCACTCTGCTTCCCTTTGGGCAGCTGTTCTGTTGACCAGCATCTCTCTGCCCACCAACTTCCTCTACATTGGTGTGTGTGTGTGTGTGTGTGTGTGTTTCCAGTTCCCTGGTAACTTTGCTTGCATAAGGTTTTGGCTTTTCAACCTCAACCTCACAGAATCCTCTGCTGCTGCTGCTACCCCAGTGGCTTCTGGATCCAGCTTGTTACCCAGCTGAGACTCAAGTCAGGGATCTGATTGACCTGGATCTTCAGGGAAGGACTTCAAGTCACTAGACAGTTGATAGTTGGCTGCCTCTGGGTTGAGGGAAATCAAATAGGCCACCCCAAAATATACTTCTTTAGCATATTTCAAGATGGTTGTTCAAATGGGCTGCAGACACAGAAATAGCTGTGAAGAGCTGTCCTTCTGCAGGGGTTGGAGGGGTTGCATCCACAGTAGAAGTAAATAGGGGCTGCATACTGGCTTTCTCTGAGCCTACCACCCTTTGTCTGTCTAAGAAAGATCTTTTCACAGGAAGAGACTGGTCCTTCCACCAGGTCCAGAGATTACCACAGGTGGTCTTCTGATCACTGTTACCCAGGAGCCTTTATCTACATAAAAAGACAATCTTTGCCTGCGGTTGCCACCTATCCTCAGTAGCCTCAAGCCCCCATTTCTTTCTCTAGCTCCAAATGCTCTTTAAGCCCCAGCCGTCTGGCCCTTTCTTGGAGTCCCATGCTTCGGACATGACTTCCATGTTTCTGCGTGCTAGTAAATGCGTATGCCTTTCCCCTGTCAATCTGTCCATTGTCAGATTATTTCATAGACTGAAATGAACAAATCTTCAGACAAAAAAAAATGAAAATTGAAAATTTCCCTATAAGCTGGGCGTGGTGGCGCACGCTTGTAATCCCAGTACTTCAGAGGCTGAGACAGGAGGATCACAGGTTCACAGCCAGCCTCTGCTACTTAGTGAGGCCCTCTGCAACTTAGTGAGACCCTGTTTCAAAATAAAGAATAAAAAATAGGGCTGGGGGTGTAGCCCAGAGGTAGAATGCCTCTGGGTTCAATCCCCAGTGCCGCAAAAAAAAGAAGAAAAAATTTCCCTACAGCGTCAAGTGCCCGCTTTCATCCAATCTTTGGAGGCGGTGACCGAGGACCCAGGGACTCAGGTCATCACCACTACTTAGCCCAGCACTTCCTACAGAGGCTGGAATGGGGGTGTGCAAGCAGGTACCCCAAAGCATGACTAGCATGATAAACCTATGATCCTTTCTAAACCAACTGCCTGATGGATATGGTGTGAACTGAGGGAATAACCGGGGACCTGAAACGACGAGGTTTCTAATCATCATTCGAGGGTTCTGAAGGCAGTGGCCACCCACTATGGATCTTTGAGATTATCACATGATGACCATAATGTGAATTTGTAGCAGAAAATCATGGAGGAGCTAGTGGCAAATGTCCCTTGCTCCCACTACATACCCTTGGCTCCCTCCGCCCCGAGGTAGGGGGCTGCCCCTTACTGTGCTGGCTCCTGTGGACTCCTGGGGTGCTATGCCCTGTGCCCCTGCTGAGCTGGCTTTGTGCTCATTTCTGCAGGCCTCTTCCTCCAGCCAAGGCCTAGGGACACCTGGGCCTGGAAGCTGGCCTAGGACCTACTCAGAAGGCTGCCCTGTCCCCAGGAGGGTGGGAAGGGCACGTGGGCTTCTCTATCCTCAGCTGCCTTCTCCCTCTCCTCCCAGCCCATCAGCAGGGCCCCTCATCACAGACAGCTGGTAGAGGACTCTGTCCCAGAAGTCACTGGCTCTCCTTCCAAAAGTAATTCCAAACCAAATTCCAAATGCCTTACCTCCCACATCCTCCCCCTCCCCCCCAGCCTGCCCACCTCTCAGAGCAAAGAGAGTTAGAAAACAGCAAGGGCGGAAGATGACATCAGTGGACATTGTTCCAAGACCTGCAAACCAGAAGGGGAGCCGGGCTGCATGCAGGGAGGCCAAAGAGCAGGGACCTTAACTGAGCCCTCGCCCCACCTGCATTCCGGCTTCTTTCTCCTCCAGCCCTTTAGGCCTCCAAAGACCTAGCTCCACAGGAAGATCCTGTCTTCCTTAAAGCAGGGTGGAATGTTCGCCTGTGTTATTAACAGAACATCCGGTAACATTTTAATTGAAAGTTTAACTCTAATTTTTCCAGTTTACCAGGAGTGCAAGCAAAACCAAGACCCACTGGGATGCTGCAAATGGATACACATGAAAAGATAGAATAGGCAGCCGGGCGTGGTGGCGCACGCTTGTAATCCCAGTACTTTGGGAGGTGGAGACCAGAGGATCCGGGTTCACGGCCAGCCTCAGCTCTCTCGCTCTCTCTCTCCCTGTCTCTCTCTCTCTCTCTCTCTCTCTCCCCATAGTGAGGCCCTCCGCAACTTCGTGAGACCCGGTCTCAAAATAAAGTATAAAAAATAGGGCCGGGGGCGTGGCGCGGAGGTAGAACGCCCCTGCATTCAATCCCTGGTACCGCAAAAAAAAAAGATAGAATAGGCAAATAGAGAGGACAGATGACCCAGGGCATCAACCCACTCACAGCTCAAATCCCATGTCTCTGCCTCCCAGGTGAACTCAGGCTACCACCTGGACAGTCTTCTAAACACCCACCCCCCAGATCTTTCACAAACACACATCCTTTCCCACCTGCCGTTGGCTTTTCCCAGTCCTCCACTGGCCCAGGCATCTCTGTTTCTTGCTCTCATCAGACCTCTGGTCAGCAGACTCTAATGCTGTGAAGACAGAAAATGACTGGGACTGTCCTTTCAAAACGGTGCTTCACTCCCCAAAGGGCATGTAACAGTATGAAGAGAGCCTGAGAAGCCACAGAAATAAACACAGTGACAACATTTTATCAGAATACTTGGCTGCAAGAAAGCCAGACCTAGTGATGCACACCTGTGATCCCAGCACTTGGGAGGCTGAGACAGGAGGATCACAGATTCAAGACCAGCCTCAGCAATTTAGCAAGACCCTGTTTCAAAATAAAAAATAAAAAGGCTGGGGGTGTAACTCAGAGGTAGAATGCCCCTGGGTTCAATCCCTCGTACCAAAAAGAAGGAGGAGGAGGCAGAGAAGAAGAAGATGACAATGACTATTTGGCTGCAAGAACCTTTATTCCTACAAAAAAAAAAAAACTCAGATTAGTTATTTAGGAGAAAATAATACTAGAATTTTTTTTTCTGCAACTGGGGATAGAACATGGGGCCCCACACTGCTAAGCAAGCACTCTACCATGGAACTGCATCCCCAGCCCTATGCATGGATTTTTAAATGAAATAGCATCTTTACTTATTTTATTTATGTATTTTGTGTGTGTGTGTGTGTGTGTGTGTGTGTGTGTGTGTGTGTGATACTGGGGATTGAAGCCAGGGGCATTCTACCTC
>PVJS01042641.1:0-17431 GCA_004027185.1 Glis glis
TCCTGGATTAAAGTGATCCTCCTGCCTCAGCTTCCCAAGTATGCCACTGCACTGGTTCTCTGCTGTCTTAAAGCTCATTAATTTTATTAGTTTTATGATGACTTCAGTTATAACTAATTAAAAATAGAAGTTCATTTCTGGTCACTTGATAAAAGAATATCAGATTCTATCACTCTCCAAAGTCTTCTCATTCCTTTTAATATAAACCAAAATCCTTATTGCTATGGTTTGGATATGGTTACGTATGTCCCCCAAGGGATCACATGGTGAAATTCAATTCCTATCTGACTATGGTGTTTAGACCAGAGCCTTTGGGAGGTGATTATGATTATATGGGTCATTGGGGGAGAGACCTATGGTGACTTTATGAGAAGAGAGATCGGAAGGGACACATACATACTCCCTGGCTCTCTCCACATGATGCCCTGCACCATCTTGGGACTCTGCCAGCAAGAAGACCATCAGCAGATGTGGACTCTCCACCCTTGCCAAAACCACGAGCCCAAGTAAACCTCTTTTTATAACTTACCCAACCTGTGGTATTGTGTCATTGGCGACAGAAAACAGGCTAACACCCTTACCATTGCTCACAAGATCCAAGGCCACCTGTCCTGGGATCCTCTACTTGTTGGTCCTCAATCTGTAGCCAGTCTCTCCTGACAATCTACCTATCCTCACACCTTGCCTGACTCTCACATTTCACAGGGGTGGCTAGACCTGAATCTGCGCCAGGTCACATGTGCTCCTTTGGCTTATTTCTCCCTGGAGCTGGAGACAACTGGTGAAATACTCTTGGCACCAGAGTTAAGAGATTCTTGAAGGAAGATATTAAGTTGGCTCAGGTTTCCCATTCCTAGGCCAAGCTATCACACTTGCATAGCCAAGAACTCTTGAATTTTTAATGGAACTACTTCTTGACAGTGAAAGATACATTTTGTGTTGTTATCTCAAAGCCACAATTCACAGAGATCCCTAGGAAGGAGGAGATGCTTGGCCCCAAGCTATATTCTATATACCACTAAAGATTCCACCCCTACTTTAGTTGTATTTTCAGCACCCCTTGCATAGGCTCACAGAGTCCTTGGCTTTCATAGCCAGCTAATGTTTATTTATTAATTCATTTATTTATTTGTGGTGCTGGGGATTGAACCCAGGGCCTTACATATGCCAGGCAAGCACTCTGCCACTGAGCTACATCCCCAGCTAACGTTTATTAAGTCAAGAGAAAATCGAGACTGGGAGAAGAGGGAAGAGTAGCATGCTCTGAGTGCTCCTTGTGCACCAGACACAAACAGGGGCCTGATGTCACCATCTGCAGTTTTGAGATGAGACTCTGAGGCTCAGAGAGGTCAAGTCACTGACCCAAGGTCATGAGTGGCTGGACCATGGCTGAGATGGTAGAGGGCTGGGAGAGAAGGAAGGCAGAAGGTCAGTGCCAGGGAGGCAGATGCAGTTGTGGGATGGGTGGGTTGGGAAGATGAGGAAGCCAAGCCCCTCTGACCCCTGGGATCCTCCAAGAATGCCTTCAGCTGTGTGTGCTACAACTGCGGAGCATGGATGAAGTTATAGCAAAGGGAGCTTTGCTTACTTTTATACTTAATTCATTATGAAAACCTACACACACACACACACACACACACACACACAAAAGAACAGAGAATAGTGAAGAATGCTAGATTTAACTCTTGTATAGCTACGTCCCAGCTTCAAGGTATCCTGCTCCTGCCTATCTCATTGCATCTACTCACCCTCAACTTACCTGCAGATTTTAAAACAAATCCCAGGCATAATTGTATCATACGTCCATATGTATTTTTAATAAATAAACATTTTTAGCCCAGAACTTCAATTTTATAATTATAACTAACAAAATTCCTCAAGATTCAACTATACTGGGTTTATGGTTAAATTCTGTCACTTTGAAAGAAAGAAAGAAAGAAGGAAGGAAGGAAGGAAGGAAGGAAGGAAGGAAGGAAGAAGGAAGGAAGGAAAGAAAGAAAGAAGGAAAGAAAGAAGGAAGGAAGGAAGGAAGGAAGGAAGGAAGGAAGGAAAGAAAGAAAGAAAGAAAGAAAGAAAGAAAGAAAGAAAGAAAGAAAGAAAGAAAGAAAGAAAGAAAGAGAAAGAAAGGACTTCCTATGGTTGGGATGTTGAAGTCAGGAGCCACACAAAGCCCATGCTTAGATGTGTCACATACTGCCCTGCATTTCCCTTTCCCATGCCATTTATTTTGTTGAAGAAGCTAGGCCATTCATTTCTGTAAAATTTCCCACATTCTAGACTTATTTAAGTGGAATATTGAATTTAAATGTCACCTGGATATTAAATACAGAAGCTTGATGAGATTCTAGCTATTGCTTTGCAGGAATGTTTTGTAGCCAGCATCGTGGTCATGTTGCACTGTGTCAGATTGTGTTATGGGAACTTTTAGATGTGTTTTCTAAAGTTAAGAACGGAATGGAAATGATGGTAAAATCTGGATTTATGTAATAATGGCCACCATGAAATATACCATAACAACAGCATTAACTATATATTGGAGAATGAACTTGTCCTGGGCACTTTGCTAAACACTTCACATACATGTTTTAGTTCAAGTTTCTTTTATAAAGGAGAAAGCTAAAGAACAGAGACTAAACAAATGGCTTGCCCTGGAGCATACAGCTGGTAGGTGACACAGCTAGAATTTGAACCCAGACTGGTCTCACTCCCAAGGATCTTTAGTTCTCTAGCCCTCTGTAGGATGTGATGACTCCAGTGCAGGAAGGCATCCCACACAGTGACTGTGGGGAACAGACAGAAGATAAGCAGGAGGGAGGTTTTGCTGAAAATGATAAAGAGGGCATCTCACAGCCAGGCCTCTGTCCAGTTGACAGAGACAAACAGGAAAGCTGCTGTGGTCTCTCTGGGAAAGGTGTTCTAAAAGAGCTTTTCAAGGAGTGTGTGTGTGAACTTGAACTGAGAGGGTGTGGCCAAGAAGGAAAAGGGATCACCCTAAAGTCGAGTCAGACCTGGTGGCTGTGGTCTGTTGTGTATAAAGGAAAGACTCTGGTGGATCAATGATCAGAGCTAGTCCACAGGAAGACATCCTCTGGAGTGCCAGAGAAACTCACTGGAATACCAAAGACACCTGATGCCACCACCAGCCATTCACACTGTAGTAGGAACAAGAACACACTAGAATCCGAAATCAAGGTCCCAACCTCTGCTGTGCCTTGCTAGCCTCCCTTCAGGGTCTCCTATTTTAAGAGCATAGAATTGCAACTACCAGAAAAATGAGAAATGTTTACAGGATCCAACTCTAGAGTCACAATACAGGGAAAAGAAAGATGAATTAAGAGTTAAGAATCAATAAAATGATATTTGGCCCACTGGGTTAATCTCCTCCAGCAATGATATCATCTTCACAACAGTAGCTTTGACTGGAGCTTCTTCCAGGTACACTTATGGCAATAGATCATCAACTGACATAATTTAATTTTTCTACAGAGACCAGAAAGCTGATTTTAATATGAATATAACCTAAGACACAACTATCTGAATGATGCAAGAGCAATAGCAGATGTCTTTGATTTTCCCCAGCATTTCTTCAGTCCACCTCTGATTTCAGTCATGTTTAATGTAGATAATTCCACACAAATTCAGACTCACCTCACAGTGCCACAGTGCCAGTGTCCCACATGTGTCATATAATTCTACTTTCTCTCTCTGGAGAAAGCCTCCCTCCCACAGTCTCTCTGCTACCACAGCCAATCTACTACACCTGGGCCTTGAGATTGTGTTATATGATGCTGACCAATGTCTTGTCCTGGATTATGGCTGCTATAGTTTGTATCTGTTATATCCCCCACAGGCCTATGTGTAAAGGCTTGGGCCCCAGTTAAGGTGCTATTGGGAGGTCGTGGAACCTATAGGAAGTGAGGCCTAAAGGGAGGAAGTTAGGTCATTGGGATGTGCCCTTGAATAAGATTTTAGGACCCTGGTGTTCTCTCTCTCTCTCTCTCCCTCTTCCTGGCTGGCACAAGATGAGTAGTTTGCTTTACCACACATTCTCCACCATTTTGACCTGCATCACTACAGGCCCCAAAGCAATGAGGCTCCTGGACTGAACCTCCAAAACTGTGAGATAAAATAAACCTTCTTCCTTCAAGTTGATTTTCTTATGTATTTTGTCACAGCAACAGAAACTAACACACTGGCCCAAGCGCACAAATACTGTGGAAGTTATAGAGGATTTGTCTCAAGACAAATTTCAAACAGTGTGACATGGAACTTGGTGATTAAATACTCTATCCTCACTAAATTGGGTGAAAAATTCCAGGAGGCATTTTGTATCAGAAGTCCCAGCAAAATTTAGTACCATTCTCTTGTAGGAATTATGCCAATAATACACATTTACATTAGCTTTTCTTCATTCATCTTTCTTAATCTCACTTCTTGCTCACTTCAACTTCCTGAGATCACCTCCCAAGTAAACTACTTGCACTAAACCACTTATCTTAGGCTCTGCTCTCAAAGAAAATCAGATAGGATTCCCAGTGTTCTCATCATTCATATCATTCTAATCATTCTCAAATGAGTTCGTAATCCAATTCCAATACGGTGGTTTCTGGAACCACTCCTGATACAATTCATGTAGCCCAATCTCCCTAGGAAATAAAGCCTGGGGTTTACATTTGTGCTTTACTCAGTAGAGCAATCCTGATACAATGAGTGTGAATAAAATGAGAGATGGAGAAGAGAAGAAGGAAAAGCAATTTTTCTAGGCCATGCAATATTGCACTGGCCTCTGCTTCATGATGGGCCATGGAGAAACACAACCAGTTGCTCTGCATCTTCATCTGCCTGTGTTCATGGATCTCTTCATACAGTAGTACCACATAAAAAGCAGTCCGTGCATAGAGAATGGGCGAGAAGGAATTTACTTCTCATCTCTGTCTTATATCCTCATGCCCTTTGTCTAGCTTGCCCTAGGAGGAATAAACTCCCCGTCAACTAGGTCTTGCCATCCAGGCTTTTGGCAGACCTTGGAGTTTCTACTCAAGCCATAGCATCTCATCAAAATCTGAAAGTATGCAGAGGAACCAAAGGTTCTGCAATTGACTAGGGGCATGACTCCGTGGTAACAGCCGGTGGGAGGCCCTGAAATGCAGGATAAGACACCAGTCAAAACCATACAGCCAAGTCTCAAGGCTTAGGCACAGTAGGTACCTGTGGTGGCAACCAAGGCCCAGCAAAAGCCTATGGGATTGGGAAGTGAGCAAGGCTGGGGAAGTTCAGGGAGGTATCTAAGATATCTTACACTGCCAGTGTAGCTAGGAGTGAGGGAGATTTTGTGTAAGGAGTAAGGCTGGACAGCGGGGCCAGGGTAAAAAGTGATTCAAGGTATGGGGGGCTGGCAGTTTGGATGTGAGGAGATTGTGAAGGGGAAACACAGAATGAGATCATTCAGAGAGCTGTCCAGCTCAGCCCAGCATGGAAATGCCCAAGCTCCAACACCAGGGTTCCAGCTACTCCAGCACACTGGCGGCAAGCGGGAAGCTGACACACTGAGCATTCAATGAGACCTGTGCTTACCTTTCAGCCTTCATAGATGTATGCAAATATATTTCTTACATTCAGAGATCAGATTCAAGAAAGTTTGAATTTGTAAACAATTTTGCATCTGAAGCTTTCTCTAAATGTCTGAGCATGAAGACTCCATTTAAGTAATCAGTACATTTGTGGAGAGGAGTCACAAATCAGTTACACTAGATGGGGCTGTGAATAGGGACCAAGCTGGGCCCACAGAGCAATCACTGGGCTCTGTTCTGGGAGAAGCAGGAAAAAGGAAAACCGGATTCCTCTGGCTTCCAGGGGAAGGTACACACATAACCCAGCTGGCTGTTCTGCGATCAGGGCGTTGGGGAGTGTGAGAGGCCTCCGAGAGAGGCCAGAGTGGGGAGGATTGTTCACAGGGATGCTGAAGGTGTCACAGAAACTCATGCTGTGTCCAATAGAGTAAGAAATACCCACCTGACCAGTGAGTTGAAGTGCTTAGTGTCTACCTGCAGGACATCAAACTCCTGCCACCCAATCACATCAAATTTCCCTCAATGCAGAGAACGATGACAAAACTGCAGTATGTGTGTATGTATTTTCATGTCCACACACAGGGATACCATACATATATCCCAGGCTCACTCTAGGAATTCATTTCCTTTCTTCTCAATTTTGCAACTAGATTTTCTTAGTCATTAACTCCTATTGATTTGACATGCAAAACACCTGTCACTGCATCAATTTACTTCTCATCATCACTGTGCTCCAGTGCAAATTCAGGCTCACTGTTAGATGTTTATCACACACGTCCCTCAAGGTGTGATAGTTAGGGAGGGGGCGCATGGCCCAAGTTGAAGGGATCAGGGAGAGACTCAAAAGAGAGATGACCACCCATCTTGCCTTTTCTTTAAACCCTTTACTAAAGTGTCCTCGCTATGTAGAACTGACCTCCTCATTCAGTACATATCTATAGATACCTGCATGGTCCTTTACAGGAATATCCACCTCTGCTACCTTGTCTGTGTTCTGAACCCACCTTGAAAACAGAGATGACAGTGTACTTATCTCTTCATCCCTAGCTCTATGTTCAATATCTGGTGAGAAGTTTTGTAAATATTGGCTGAATTAATGACAAGCAAGGCTCTGAATCAATAACTCTGATTAAAGTAGCAAAAGATAGTCATGAGTTAATAGGTCAGTTGTATTATTAAAATAAGTTAGAAAATTGTCTTCTTTTTTCCACAAGCTGATCAATAACAGAGAATCATGTCATCAAAGAAGTATGTTGTGGCTCCTTGGTATTTACCGAAAAGAGTTGAAAACTTAGGTCCCCGCAAACACCTGCACACAGATACTTACAGCCGATTTATGTATAATTACCAAAACATGAAAGCAAACAAGATGTCTACGGTGCACCCAAACTATGGAATGCTCTTCAGTGTTGGAAAGAAATGGCTTCACAAGTCATGAAATGACATGGAGGAAACTTAAGTTCATACACTAACTAAAAGCAACCATTCTACAAAGGCCACATACTGTGTGCTCCCAACTATCTGACATTATGGAAAAGGCCAAATTATGGGGATTGTAAACAGATCAGTGGTTGCCAAGGGTTATAGGGGAAAGAGGGAGGATGAATAGGCAGAGCACAAATAATTTTTCAGGGCATTGAAACTACTCAATTTGATACTATCATAGTAGATATATGTCATAAATTTCTCCAAACCCATAAAATGTACAAAGTCAAGAGTGAAGCCTAATGTAAACTTAAAATAAAAAAGCAAATTATTAAAACTATTCACTTTATACCAGCAACAACAATAATAAAGATAGTAACATTTTTTTTTGCGATACTGGAGATTGAACTGAGGGGCATTCTACCTCTGAGATACACCCCCAGACCAAGTTTTTATTCTTTATTTTGAAACAGGGTCTCACTAAGTTGTGGAGGGCCTCACTAAGTAGCTGAGGCTGGCCGTGAACCTGTGATCCTCCTGTCTCAGACTCCCAAGTACTGGGATTACAAGCGTGAGATACCACATCCCCGCTCAAGATAAGTAACATTTATTGAATATTTATTACATGCAGAGGCTTTGCTACGTGCTCTACATAAATTATAAAGTACATGTCCTCTTCTCTATTTTACAGATTAAAAAAAAACCCTGAGGCTTGGAAAGGGTTACAAACTTACTCAATGTTATGCAATTAGTATGAAGCAGTGCTCTGACCACAAATTTCCTGATCTAAACCATCCTAATTTCTATCTTTTATACCTTGTTTCTCTTCAGAGGACCATGCGTGGGGATGCCCAAGCACCAGACATCCTGCTAGCAGAATTGCAATAGTTAAAGGGCCCCCGAAACAACCAGCTGGGGAGTCCTCAGAGTCTTCATTCCAGGCCCTATGTCCTGGGCATGGTGGGCAGCAGTGTGTTCAACTTCCATGATTGGCAAACACAGATTTTTTTCAACACAACACCCTGTATTTCCACCCACACAGACAACTCCTGTGTTTACTGTCTTTTCCCCCCTAGACTATAAACTCCACAAGTATGAGCAGTTATCTGTCATGTTCAGAATTGTATCCTTAGTACATACATTTAAAACAGTGTGGCCTGCTAATGAATGGGCATTTGAACAAATGAAATGAGTAAATAAATGAAAAAAATCATGAATATACAATCATGTTTGCATAATAGCATTTTGGACAATTGACTACATAGACCACGCTATGTACCTTGCAACCTACTCTATTACGTTCCCACCATAGAATATCACCTAACCACGCGTTTCTCAGAATGTATCCCTGTCATTAACTGAGGCATGGCTGCAATGCCTTATCACTTACATTACCAAATTTGGCCAAATATGGTTGTTCCCACTTTATAACTAAGAGAAAGAAGATCCAGAGGGGTTGTATGGCCAAAATCACTGTCTGTATTGCTTTGTCTCTTTGAAAGGAGGCCAGGCCCACTAGACATTATACCTGGCCCACCGAACTCCAACCTAGCCTTTCTGCCAGAGAGGCAATCTAGAGGCAATCTCTGGGCTCATGGGACTGGTGGTGAAGGAATCAAGAGTAAAATGAGAAAGAAAACGTAAGGACAAAGAGCAAGAGGGGAAAAGTCAATCTTACCAACTATCAAATAAACATCTCTGAAAACCAATCTAGGAATTTCTGGAATCTTGTAAGGCAGAGACATAATGACTTTGCAGCAAGTGGGCAGTGCAGAGATAGTGTTCACTCTGGAAAGATGCTTGAGAGGCCTCAGCAGCCTGCCAGTTCCATGACCTCATCGTGGAGGTCACCACCTACCTGGCAGCCAGTAACGAGTTGGGGCTGTGGATCTGACTAGCCCTAGCTGGTCCCAACAGGTCAGGCTGTTGCTCCTTTACCAAAGTGGCCCTTGCCCAGACCCTCTGCAGAGACCTGCTTATTTGTAGATGGTCTCTTCTCTTTCACCTCTAAAGAATGAAACTCAGGGATGAGACTGTATTTCCACCCTCTAGGTGAGACTCAGGAATTTACAACTACTTTACTGATGATTCTGGTTTTATCTGCATGAAGGAAATACAGGGCCAAGATGGGCACCAGGGCACTGGAGGTCCCATCCTGGGCTGGCCAGTTACAAGCAAAAGTGGTTAGTTATACCTGCTATGTGTTAGTCACTGCTAGGTAGTTAAAAACAAAACAAAGAATAACATCTATGCACCCTTACAAAACTTTGCACGTGTAACAGAGCTATTACCTAGTGGAGCCCGGGCCTTTGGCTCCACATGCTGGCCAATCTCCACATACTACAAGGTCTCCATTTGAACATCTTTCCCTAGAGAACCACACAGTGTCTAACACCTTCACATTCTAGTCTACTCTTCATACTGACTCTGGAAAAGAGGTCCACACCATCACTCTTCTTCACAATGCAAAACCAGGCCTTGAGAGGACCTGGGAGGGGCCAAGGTCAGCCTGCCAGCCATTGAAGCAGCCAGATCCCCCCCAACCCTGAGGCTCTTGTTGTCACATATTACTTCATCCTGGGGCTTGGACTAGAGTATGGTTACTGTCAAGAGCACCAGTGGCCTATCCATTCCTAATTAGATTGTCTCTTCTGGATCTGGTTCCCCTAAGGCACTCCTGCCATTATTTAAGTGTATTGGAAGTATGACATTAGTGAACACTACTATTATGCATGTGATTTATGTTTCATTGTAATGGCATAGCTGCCTCTCATTGATCAGGATCCTAAAGATAGGACTGGAAGGTTTTGAAAGGTGGGAAGAAAAATGTTCCAGAACAAATGGTGTGTCTGACTAGGGTAGGGAAGCCTTGCCCAGCAGGGCTTCAATCTTCCAGCAGAGTTTTAGGAATAGAATTGTTATCTTTAGAGTAAGAGAGGAAAGCAAAGAAAAGTGAGAAGTTAGCAACAGAGAGCCAACAGAATGGGAGAAGATTTTTGCCAGCTCCTCCTCTGATAGAGGATTAATATCTAGAATATGCAGAGAACTTAAAAAAATCACCACTAAAAAAACAACCCAATCAAAAAATGGGCAAGTGAACTAAATAGACACTTCACAAAAGAAGAAGAAGCACAAATGACCAATAAATGTATGAAAAATGTCACATCATTAGCAATCAGAGAGATGCAAATCAAAACTACCCTGAGATTTCACCTAACCCCAATGAGAATGGCAATCATTAAAAACACAAACAATAACAGATGCTGGCGAGGATGTGGAGAAGTAGGAACTCTAATACACTGTTGGTGGGATTGCAAATTAGTGCAACCACTTTGGAAAACAGTGTAGAGGATCCTCAGAAGAATGGGAATGAACCTACAATATGACCCAGCAATACCACTTTTAGGTATCTACCCAAAAGAATGGAAACCAAACTACCAGACTAATGCATGTGTATCTATGTTTATAGCTACACAATTCATAATTGCCAAACTATGGAACCAGTCAAGATGCCCATCAACTGAAGAATGGATTACAAAACTATGGGATATGTACACAATGGAATTTTACGCAGCCATAAAGAAGAACAAAATTACATAATTTACAGGGAAATGGAGGGAACTGGAGAACATTATGCTAAGTGAGATTAGTCAGTCACAAAGAGTGAAAAGTCGGATGTTCTCCCTAATATGTGGAAGCTAGGGATAATGGGACATATAAGGGACTCCAGACAAAGGAGAAAACTTTAGATGAGCAAGAAGGGGACCTAACTGAGAGAGATGGGAGAAGAGAAGAGGGAAACCCACTAATGCACACGATGTATATACATAAATTTATCGGAGTCAATCACTATGCTGAGCACGAAAAGGAGGGAAGGGGAGGGAATAGGGTGGGATTTGAGGGAGGGCTAAATTAGCAATGTGTGCATGCATGCTTCTGATACCCTAACACTTATCAAAATGTATAACTACAATGCACCAATAAATGAATATATTTAAAAAAAAAAGAAGTTAGCAGGACCCTGACCCAGTTATCAGGAAGAACAAGTGTACCCAAACCAGGAGATAAGAAAGTCTGATGTCATGAATGAGGCAGATGCCAGGGCCAAATGCTAGAGGCCAATCTGAGTCCAGATGAGCAGTAAGAAGAGGGCCTTATGTGAGAGACTGGAGCCAAGGGAAGTCCTCTCTTTGGAGGAAAACTCCTAGAGCCTTAGAAGGAGCCAGGCCTTACAAGTCGGCCAAGAGGGCAGGAGGGGAGGTCCCCACAGGCAACCCAGGTAGATGGCCCCATGGGGCCTCACTGCCTGTATGCAGGTGGCTGGGAGAGGAATCAGGTGGGAGGAGACCTCCAGGTGTGCCTCTTCCTCAGAGCAACAGACACCATGGTGCACATTAGATGGGAAGGGCTTGCCAGCAGTGCAAACCTGTGCACCGTGACCCCTGCAGTCCAAGTCTCTGCTGTGTGGCTTCTCCCACCTTCATAGCCCCCTCCTCTTGCATCCATCCAGTCCTCTCTTCCCTCATCTCCCACCCCTTGCCAGGAGGCAGGATCCTTCCTTCTTGTTCAGTCTGTTGTGGTTTGGGTGTAGAATATCGCCCTCAAAAGCTCATGGGTTGAAAGCATGGTTCCCAGTGCAGGAAGGTTCAGAGGTGGGGTCTGGCTGGAGGAGGTGGATCACTGGGGGTGTGGTCTTGGGGACTATGTGGACTTGGGGACTACCCTCTTCTCACTGTCTCTGCTTCCTGCTGCTATGATCTGAGTGTAACTCTTCTCCTCTGCCACACCCTAAAACCCTTCTGCCAAGTCATTCTGCCACCAAAAACTGGCTGATTATGGACTGACCTCTGAAACTTCCAAAACCTTTAAAATCATGAGCCCTAAATAAAACTTCCTTTCTCTAAGTTGTGCTTGTCAGGTATTTTTGTCACAGTGATAGAAAAGCTGTCACTAAAGCAAGGTCCATCAGCTTCCCATGGCTCCCTCCTCACAGAGATTGAAATAGGAAAAGTCAGTCTAGACCTAAAAACAAGGATTCACTGTTTTTCTCTGCCCCAGCATTTGGCCTCAGATGATGCACAGTATCCCTCCTGCATGGAAGTATATTCCCAGACCCAGACAGGGCCACCTTCTCATTGTAATCTCCTTGGACCAGGACTAGGGCTCCCTCCTTCACTCTAATCAGGCCTTCACCAGAAACAGACCAAGGGCTTCTACCTGCTACTAGAGCCACTCCTCAGAATTGTTGGAAGGCAACCTGTGTGGTCTGCTCCAGACCCATGCCTGCTGGGGGATTCAAGCCCTGCTCCAGCTCCAAAGCTGCCCAGCTCTACATCCCTGGGCCTCTGCCCTGATCTCTCTACAGGCTTCCAGGAAGCTATCACAGGGTGTGGGGTGCATGCTGGAAGGTGGAGTCGAGGATTCAAGTCTCTCATCCCAAGGCTCCCTGAAAAAGCAGGGAGGGAGTGCTTTCATGTCTTCCCCAGAGACACTATTTCAGTGTACACAGCAGGACATTTGCACACTGTGTGCACACACCAGCCACGCAGCCCACACACGTTCTTACCAGCAGAAAGCTCCAGGCAGAAGGCACTGGAGGAGGCAAATGAGGCTGACCAGGTGGCAGCCATCAGCATCTATCACCCAGAGGAGCCCTTAGCTGTGGACACTCGTGTCAGCTGAGGTGCCAAGTCCTCAGAAGGAGAAGCAGGAGGCCTGAGGTTAGTCACCTCAGCAAGGAAAGAACTAAAATACCCTTAATGGGTGTCAGTCAAAAGCTGCCTGGTGGAGAGAGAAGGCCTCCCTGCCTAGGATCCGGGGTTCTGCACTGTAAGCCAGTCCTTCCATCTCCTTTCTTTGACTACTTGAAAAGTCTTTGAATCTCATTTTGTTGGGTCAGTACATGGGAGGATAGTATTCTCACTGTGTAGCTAAAGGTGTTTTATGTGAGAATGTGAAGATCAAATAAGATAAGAAATTAGAAAACATCTTGAGAAAGTATAAAGCAATAATAAATTAGAAGCTTTGTGAAGGAGACACACACTAGATTCAGGGTTTTCTAGTCTGGGGATGAGGTTGGAAGAAAAACAAAACACACAAGAAAGAGGGTCAGGGAACACTTTGGATAGGCAAATGGCCTGTAGCCACAGAGGCCCAAGACACAAACCTCAGCGGACAAAGCTGGCAGGAATGTGTCAACAAGTTAAAGGACCTTGAGCTGCTATGAAAAGAAGGGGATTGGGAGCTCTGTAGTATTTCTGGAAGAGGTAAGAGGGAAGCAAGGGGGTGGACACCTAAAATAACAGTGACTAGGGTTTGGCTTAAAATTATAAAAAAATTCAGAAGCAAGGGTGAGGTAACACTGCAGAAGGTGGCCTGAGGCTCTGGAACAGCCATCCTCTGAGAGAGATGCTGAGTCTTCCCAGAAACAGACAGGCATAGAAGACGTGCAGGAGTCACAGACTGCAAACTAATGAAGATGAGAGCCAACATCCACTGAGGACTTCCTAGGTTCTATGGTCTGAATGTTTGCATCCTCCCCCAGATTCATAGGTTGAAATCCTAACCCCAAGTTAACATTAGGAGGGGAGGCCCTTGGAAGGGGCTTTATGACTGGGATTAGTGCCCATATAAAAGGGGCCCAGAGAAACTCCTCACCCTTTCCACCAAGTGAGGACACAGTGAGATGTTTCAGGAAATGGGTCCTCATCTGACATTGCATCTCCTGTCACCTTGATCTTGGATTTCCCGAACTTCAGAATGTGAGAAATAAATTTCTGTTGTTTATAAGCCATCTAGTCTAAGGTATTTTGTTGTAGCAACCTGAAGGGAATAAGACACTAGGTGATGGGCACAATATGCAGCCCTTAGAGGCACCAGCTCAATAAATATGAACACATATTAAATATATGGCTGCAAGAGGTTGAACTTATTTAAAATTAAATGTGCAGATGGCTCTCCCAATTCTCAGCCTGGTGGGAGCCTTGGGGACAAGATAACCTATACCTCAGTATGAGTGAGGCATTGGAACAGAGCAGGAAATTCTGATAGGCACCAGAGACCAGTGCCCAGGACACCACTGAGATTCTTGGGAGTGCATTCACCAATCCCTCCTGCCCAATGTCAGTGAATTCTTGGTCGTCAAATCCATTTGGCTCATTGATGGACAGTTCAGTGATGTAGCATGGTGCTTAACACATAATAAGCACCCAATAAAACTTGATGAAAGAATAGCCGGAATCCTCATTTTCATGTCATTTTATTTCATTACATTTTTATTGTGGTAAGAATATTTAACACCAAATCTATCCTCCTAACAAATTTTAAGTGCATGAAACAGTATTATTAACTAGACTCTGTGCTGCACAGTGGATGTCTACACATTTTTCATCTTCTATAACTGAAACTTTAATAAACAGTAGTCCCTCACTTATGTCCCCCACCCCCAGCTCCTAGCAACCTCATTCTACCCTGTTTCTGTGTATTTGACTATTTTAGTTACTTCATAAGTGAGATCATGCAGTATTTGTCCTTCTGTGCCTGGCTTGTTTCGCTTATTATAATGTCTTCAAGGTTCATATATTGTTACAAAAGGCAGGGCTTCCTTCTTTTTTAAAGTGCGAGGTATATATAATAATATTTATCAGATTTTCTTTATCCATTCCATTCCTCCACTGATGGGTGTGTGTGTGTGTCACTAGGGATAGAACCCAGGGGCATTCCACCTCCAAGCTACATCCCCAGCCCTATTTTTTATTTTTATTTTGAAACAGGGTCTCGCTAGGTTGATGAGAGTCTGTCTCCCTATTTGCTGAGGCTGTCCTCGAACATGCACTCCTCCTGTCTCAGCCCTTTAAGTACTGGGATTACAAGCGTGCGCCACCACGCCCAGCTTCTGATGGATATTTAAGTTGCTTTCACATCTTGGTTATTGTGAATAGTGCAGCAATGAACATGGGAATGCAGACATCTTTTCAAGATTCTGATTTCGATTCTTAGGACAGATACCCATAAGTGGGGTTACTGGAACAAATGACAGGCCTATTTTTAATTTTTGAGGAAACTCTATGCTGTTTTCCACAATGGCTACACCATTTTACATCCTTGCCAATGGTGTACAGGGCTTCCATTTCTCTACAGCCTTGCCAACATTTTGTGGGCCTTCTTGTTTGTTTTTTAGAATTTCCTGCTTTGGTGATAGCCATCCTAAAAGGTGTGAGATGATATTTCATTGTGCTTTTAATTGGCATTCTTTATGATTAGCAATGATGAGAGTCTTTTTATATACCTGTTGGCCATATGTATGTCTTCTTTGCAGTAGTATCTATTCAAGTCCTTTGCTTATTTTTAATTACATTTTACTTGAGCTTTTTGCTCTAAGATTTGAAAATGAGAAGTAGAGAGGTAGAGTGACTTGCTCAGGGTCACACATTTTTGTAGGCAGAGCTGGGTTATGTTGCTACCTACGCCATGCCAGTGGTGGGGTTGGCCCAGCCTGCCAGCCTTTGTGATTGAAAAGAAAAATAAAACTCTTTTCAAAGACCTTCTCTGGCTCAGCAGCAGAGATGCAGGAAGCCACTTCTGCAAAATGAAGCAAAATAAAATAAACATGCTGGAGGGCAGACATATTTCAATAAAAACGTATTTACGTTAGAACACCTCCTGCAGTCCAAATGCTAGAAACACTTTGCTGATCAGCTGAGCCAGCGAGCTGATCCAAGAGCCAGCAGCACACGGAATTAGTTGCAAGACTTTTCTTAGGTATCTGTCACTTTCCCGTGAAGGCATGGAGCTGCTGGAGAGGTACAAGGCAAAGGAAAGCAGACAGGCCTGAATGGGGAGTTGAGGGAAAAGCCACTATGGTTATCCAGGGCTATCCTATTTTAGCACTGAATAGACTATATCCTGCAGACTCCTCTCTTAAGAAAAGGATGTGGAAGTTGGGGGAGAAAGTATAAAACCTATATCACAGCCCCCCAAAGTGGGACCCAAAGCAACACTGTTTTTAGTACCAAATGCATCTGGCACAGATTCACTCTATTTCATAGTCACCACTGATTTTTCCCTGTTGACATGAACAACCATGATTTTCAGCTCACAGTAATGGCCCATCCATTCACTGTGGCACCGTTTGGAGGGAAGTGATGTAAGTGCACAACCATGTTTTAGCAGTGAGCCTAACAGTCCCTCTGTGAGGTTGTTGGTGGATTACCTTATACTCTGCATCAAGAAAGTACTAATTTAATTGCAAGTGTGCATATTGTGACTACATTTTCTAAGAATTCAAATGAAGGAAAGGAGAACAATTTCAATGCCAATGCCAGTATGACACAGACATCCCCAACAACCCCCAAAGTCTTTTGTCTGTGTTACTTTAATGAAAACTGAACAAGCACATACAACTAGACCAGGGTTGTAAATAACCAAACCAGAATACCCTGAACAATATTCAGAAGATAATTTGGGATTGGGCATGGTGGAGAGGGGATGGGAAAGCATATACCGAGACTGAATCTCACAAGTCCAAGATGAAACAGTCAAGTACTTCTAAATCAACTGAGAGTTTTTCATTTCCCAAAAATATACCAAAGCTCAGTTGTAAATACTGATGACTGAATCAGCTTGGAAATACAGTATGAACAAATTTGCATTATTATGTTGTCATTTCCTTGAATTTCTATGAAGCTAAGTGAAGCTACATTTCTTCATTCAGAAAGTACAGTTGAGCCGGGTGTGGTGGCGCACACTTGTAATCCCAGTACTTTGGGAGGCGGAGACCAGAGGATCCGGGTTCGCGGCCAGCCTCAACTCCCTCTCTCTCTCTCTCTCTCCCTGTCTCTCTCTCTCTCTACTTAGTGAGGCCCTCCGCAACTTCGTGAGACCCGGTTTCAAAATAAAGTATAAAAAATAGGGCTGGGGTGTAGCGCGGAGGTAGAACGCCCCTGCGTTCAATCCCCGGTACCGCAAAAAAAAAAAAAAAAAAAAAAAAAAAAAAAAAAAAAAAAAAAAAAAAAAAAAAAAAAAAAAAAAAAAAAAAACCACAGTTGAAACACCCTGTGGGCAAACAAAAGATGATAGAGGTCTTGGCCCCATACAATATATTTCTATCAGATCTTACAAACAAATGCTCATGCTTTCTACAATACCAAGTGATTACATCAACAAAAATTAGTTCCCCTAACTTTTAGGTACTTTGAAAAAAAAGGTATTAATCATCTTGATTTCTTTTTTTTTTCTTTTTTTTTTATGTTTTTATTGGTGCATTGTAGTCTCACTTCACAATGAGTATCAGTTTGGTGTTAACATACATGCACACAGCTCTTGGTGTCCCTCCCCCCCGCCTCCCCCCCGCCTCCCCCCGACATGTAGCACTGAGAATGATGTTGGTATAATCTCACATATACACATTGTTTATGACAGTAATTCCATGGATTCAC
>PVJS01042642.1:0-17425 GCA_004027185.1 Glis glis
TCTTCCTCTCTCTCTCTCTCTCTCTCTCTCTCTCTCTTCCTCTCTCCTCTCTCTCTCTCTCCTGTCTTTCTTTCCTGAGCTAAGGAACTGACAACTCCAGACAATACCCAAAGAACTGAGTCCTGCCTACAACTACCGGGGTGAAAGCAACTCTCTCAGCCCCAATTCAGACCTAAGAGATGACTACAGCCGTGGCTGACATTTTGATGCCAATCTCATGCAGACCCTGAGCCAGAACCATCCAGCCAAACTGCTCCTGGATATCTTGGATAGTAAATATTTGCTTTTTAAGTTGCTGTGTTTTAGGAGTAATTTGTTTGTTCAGCAATAGTTACCCAATACAGTAGTGAGGAAGTCAAAAGGCATATTATAGCTAGGCATGGTGGCACATGCCTGTAATCCCAGTACTTGGGAGGCTGAGACAGGAGGATCACAGGTTCAAGGACAGCCTCAGCAAGTAGTGAGACTCTCACCAACCTAGTGAGAACCTGTTTCCACATAAGAAATAAAATCGGGCTGGGAGTGTAGCTCAAAGGTAGAATGCCTCTGAGTTCAAGCCCCAGTACCACAAAAAGGGGGGGCATATTATGCACAGAGATGTCCATTATTTATAGGTGGTTTTGAGTGGAAAATGGATTCTAGTTCCGACTTAGTCCAATCAGGCTGCTATATCAAAATACCGCAGACTAGATAGCTTTATAAGAAATAGAAATTTATTTTTTACACTTCTGGAAGTTTGGAAGTCTAAGATCAAGGCACTAACAGGTTTAGCATCTGGAAAGGACCCAGATTATGGTTCATAGAGGGCATTTTATAGCTGCATCTTCACAGGGTAGAAGAGGTGATTTTAGATAGGCAGAAATAAGAAAGGGTTAAAGATAAGGGTCACTCCATTGGGTGATGGAGAACCCCACACATAAACTGCCTCCTTCATGGCCCAATACTGTTTTCTTAAACCTAAAAGGAGCCAGATGTAACCAGTTGAAGGGGCAGTCCAACTTTGGAGCATGCGCAAAGCACGAACCTGTGGTTTTCCCTTAGGCACCTGTGGGAAAGTTTTCAACATGGCAGAAAACAGCGCGGGCTCACTAAGCTGTGACTCGAAATAGCAGAAATGGCCCCAAACTCATAATACACGAGGGTAAGGTCTTCAGACCTACTGTCAAGCTTGCCACATGGAAGATGCCATGGCTGTTCCCACTCTGACATGGACTGCTGCAGGATGGAGACGATCCCCACCCTCCTCACATGGGCTCTGCTCTTAAAAACTGTCTACTGACTTTGCTAAATAAACCCTTTAAGCTTATTCAATCTGTGTCTCTTGTCTGAAATCCTTATTTTGGGAAGACAAAGAACTGAGGAAACAATTGTGAGAGGCTGTTATGGTCCTATTTCATACAGGAAGGGAGTCAAGAGAACAAATAGATGCAGCCTGTGTAGAAGGCATTCCTACAACCTTAAGATACTGTACCCTGTCCTAATTCCATAGAGATGAATATATGGAAATACCGCAGGGTTTGGGCCTGACTAGATCAGATATCTAATTCTACCTCTTACCAAGGTGACTTCCTGGGAATTAGACAGCAGTCTTTGCCCTCACTCTGGTATGTGTGTTTGACTCCAGGGTCCCTGGTGTAGTCGCCAGTCCTCAGCCCCTTTACAAAAGATTCTTCCCATTAGATCCAGTGTTCTTATGTGGCAAGGAATCCCTGCTTTTGTTCATGAGAGTTGCTCAGGACAGAGTTTTAAAGCTAGAAGGGATCTTATAAAAGTGTCATCTAATTCTGCTCCCTTTCTTTACATAGAACTAGAGAGGTGAAGTCATTTGTCTGGAAGTTCACATCTGATAGGCACAGAACTAGAATCAATTCTTGGTCCCCCAGGTCCGAGTTAACTTCTTTCCACTGGAATATTCATTCATTCCTCAAGAGGGCTTCCCCAAATGGTAATTATCACCCCAGGGAGCTGATAAGGGGTTCATAGAATAGATACATAGTCAGCAAAATGTGAGGCAGTTTTCAAGCAACTGAGAATAGATCAGAAGAGAAGTATATCTGTATCTGCAAAATTGAATTTATTGGAGGAAGTGTAATATATATCTACAATACAGATTCAAGATAATCTAATATAAACAAGTAATGGAGAATTAACCCTTCCACTGTTACTCCTGAGAATATGCATATCTGCTTCCTCTTTCTTGATAATGGATAAGGTTATTTTATTGTTTCTGAGAGCTCCAGTATTTCCAAGACAAAATGTGAAATTTCTTGAGCTTGATATTCAATCCACTAAGTACATGTTAGTATTTTTTTTTTAACAATTATACTGATCTTTCTTGTACCTTTTTTCAGGTCTTGGAATATCTGAATTAACCCAAGTGGTTATAAGGGGAGCACTGGTGTCCCCCACAAACAGTGAGTTTTTCCAAGAGCAGGGACCATATGTAATCATCCTTGGGTCATCATTGGCCAAGGGATAATTGCTATATTTTGTTTTAGACACTGTGGGAAACAAAACATTCCCCTCGGTCTAATGGAAGCAATACCTTGAGATTCTACTTGTGTCAATGGGATCATTTCATTCCAGAGACTCTAGGTCTTTGGTCAGTCAGCAATGTAGGTCCTAATTATTTCATGTGTTGGAGCATTATAGACACTTTTCTGGTGTCCATACAGAAGCAGGTATGGGGAAACCGGAAAGCACACCAGGCTACCTCTTCTTGTCTTCTGGACACCCCAGCTTCCTGAGAAGGAGAAGGCAGCTGCTATTTTTTAGCTGTACTCAGCTACATACCTGACACTGTGTTGACTGAATAGCTATGGGGAGATTTAGAAGCCAGGCTTGGTCTAAGGTGGTCTGTGACAGGAAGGTCAAGTATCTTTAGACCTCCTTGTCTCTACTACCCATCCTTTCTGGGTGGTCATTCTCTTTTCCGGGTGCATCTTGAATGCTGGGGCACAGCCACTAACCATGAGTCCTTAGTCAACCCTCTGAGCAGTGAGCTCACTGGACTCCGAAGATACCTCCCTTCTCCCCAAGTAGATGTTTCCACCACCTTCTGTTTCAGGACCACTTATGGGAGAGTTTCTGAAAGATTAGAATACTGGCTATTTTGGGGGATTTAATATTAGCAGCTCTGAGGAAATCCAGGTGAAAATCTGATACAAGTTGAGCATCCCTGCCCTGGAAATCCATAATCCAAAACTTTTGGGCATGACATGACACCACAAGTGGAAAATTCCACACCCGACCTCGTGTGACAAGTTGTAGTAAAAATTCAGGCACACTACAAATATTGTATAAGATTACCTTCAGGCTATATGTATAAGGTTTATATGAAACATAAATGAATTTTGTGTTTATGCTTGGGTCCCATCCCCAAGATATCTTATGTATATGAAAATATTGAAAAATCCAAAAACATCTTGAGATCCAAAATACTGCTGGTGAGAAGCATTTGGATAGGGATACTCAACCAGTACAAGTAAAAAAATAAGGTTGCTTTCCCTCCCAGATTAACTCTAAGGCAGTTCAGGATTATGAAATGTTCGAGTGCAACTTGGAAGCTGGGGGAGGACTAGGTTCAATGTCAGATTTACTACTTATTCACTGTAAGACCTTGGACAAGTTTCAAGACCTCTCTAATCCCAGGTCCCTTATCTGGAAATGGGGAAGATAATAATACAGAGGGTTGTTAGGAAGAATCACTAACAAAGAACTCAAAGTGCTTGTCTCAATAAACATTATCTATTATTATAGTTAATCTTTGTGAAAAAGAATACAACCTAGTTCAACCTCCCTCCTTTTTCCGAACCTTAGAGATGAGTTCTGTTCCAATGCCACACAGCTATTGATAATGATAGTTAAGATTAGCTCTGTGGCCTCCTGAAACTCAGCCCATCCCTTTTCTTTTTCTTTTTTTTTTTTTTGCAGTACCGGGGAGTGAACCCAGGGGCGTTCTACCTCCGCGCCACACCCCCAGCCCTATTTTTTTATGCTTTATTTTGAAACCGGGTCTCACGAAGTTGCGGAGGGCCTCACTAAGTAGAGAGAGAGAGAGAGAGAGAGAGAGAGAGAGAGAGAGAGATCAAGCTGAGGCTGGCCGCGAACCCGGATCCTCCAGTCTCCACCTCCCAAAGTACTGGGATTACAAGCGTGCGCCACCACACCTGGCTAGCCCATCCCTTTTCTACATCATACTTTGGATGAAACTTGCAACGCATCCCCTTTACCAACCTTGAAAATAATGAAGTTAAAAAAAATGATGTGTTTTCAAAGCATTTCTGGCAGAATCTTGTTTCATATTTGTCACCTACAATTTGGGATGGTATGCTCTATAACATCAGATTATGCGAAGTATGTGCTTAATAAATAATTGTTGGCTAACTGAAGGATGCTAAAATTAGAGATGATGATGGAATAGAAGTTAACATTATGCACAATGCATTGTTTTCCCAAAAACGGACATAGTTAAGGATAGCAAGTCTCAATAACTGACGTTCATATTTATTTTTACTTTAAATGTTTTGCTGTTCCAAGAACAAAGAGATTAAAAAAAAAGCCAGTATGGTGCAAGTCAAACTTGCTTGGACATTAGGATTAACCTAGAAGACATGCCTGCAGATAGTGTAAATAGTCTCCTGGGATTAAAGGTCATCAAGAAGGGCGGATCATGTGCATCGGCTGTATACCATATTGTTCCCCACTTGGAATAAAATCTACTCTGCTCCTGCTCTTAAACACAGCTTCATACCAATTACTCAGGTCCAAAGTTTACTTCCGACTCCAGCCTAACAGACAGGCGCGGAACCTATCAAGTTTTATTGCGGTCAATACATCTCCCTTCCAGAAGCAACTGGTCACAGCCATTTCCAACACAAAGCTCTTGGGTCACCCTTTCTTCTTTTTATAGTCTGTTTCCAGACACTCAGTGACCCATAAAGTTAACTTGTAACCAAATCACAGCCATGACCAGAGCTGTTGTTCTTGTGTCCACCCCTAAAGTTGCCTTTTCCCAGGATGCGCATGGCCGGAGGCAATGAATCATACTGTTTGTCCCTTGTGGGGTCACTCCTTTTTATCCAACCCTAAGTCCTGGGTCCTTAACTCAGACTCTTTCCTTTAAACATTTCCCAAACTCTGGGGTTTCCCTGGGTTTCTTACTTTGCCCGCATGAACGTGCCTACCACATTTAACGTCCAGCAGAACTCTGCGGTAATGGGGGCAGACGTTGGAAGTAGGGCTCTTGCTTGGAAATAGGTGTCAAGGCATGCTGTGGGCTCAATCCACCTGAGCAAACACAACAGTGATTCAGTGGCTGTTTCTAGTTTGATGTCCTGGTGGTGTCATTTATAACCCAATTTGTCTTCTTGTCCTCTCCTTCTTCTCTAAATAGTATGAGTATCCACACATAAAAGACAGGGTGACCGGGTGACTCAGCGTGTAGGCAGGTTGGAAACAAGAGTTATTTAACCTACAGAAACTCATTAGAAAGCCTGGTGTGGTGGTGCACACTGGTAATCCCACTACTTGGGAGGCTGAGATAGGAGGATCTCAGGTTTGAGGTTAGACTCAGCAACTTAGCGAGATCCTGTTTCAAAATTTAAAAAATAAGTAAATAAAAAGGACTGATGGTGAAGCTCAGAGGTGGAATGCCCCTGAGTTCAATCCCCAGCAACAAAACAAACAAACAACAACAACAACAAAAAATAGCAACAAAAAGTCAATAGAGCGTTGGCTCCAGGAATGACCACACACATGCTTATGCTTACTAAATTACTCAATCTCCTCATTTTCTAGATTTGGATGGGTTAGTAAGGGTCCTTAACTTGATCAAGATTGTAGAGCTAGTTAAAGGCATCCCCAGTGTGGTGTTTTTCTCATTATACTGTACTATATTCCGTCAAAATTTAATTTTACTCCCTGGCAGAGAGACTGGCTTTACAAATAGGGAGGTTGTAATGAAATGCATGTTGGTTTTCACAAAGCTGGTGAGAATCTCCTGCAACCTACTAATAAATGAAGAGAGAAAACGGGTTCCATCTCTTCGCAGAAGCAGTCAATGTCAGAAAATTTTGGCTTAGAGGATCTTAGAAATGGAAGGTACTTTAAAACGATCATCTCACACAGAGTTTCAAACAGTGTTCAGTGGAACCCCAGGGTTCCACATAGGTGTCTTGAAGGCCTTTAAAGGTAAAAGAAACAGATGCAGGATTCAGAGCCTTCTCCCTCAGGACCAATGAAGCAAGTCTGTCTGTTTTAGATGTTGAGGTTTTATATTTTATTTTAAAAGGGGAATCCACTTCTAAAGAAAAATTTCAAACTGCATATCTCATTCAAATCTGTTGATTAACAGACAAGAAAACCGATGCCTCGAATCTTGACCCCGTGAACTTCGCAAGTAAGAATATTTATTCCATTCTAGGGATGAAGAAACCAAGATTCAGATCTTAAAGATTTGTAGAAAGCTATGGGGTTTGTCAAATGACAGAGCCAGGACTGGAATCGGGTATAGTTTTTTATTCCCAGCCCCATGGCTCTTCCCATCACACCATCTTATTTAATAATATTAAACATGGGGGTGGTCTTGTTCTGTGGAGGAGCTGGAGGGAAGAGATTAAGAGAGAGCAACACTCAACTAGTGTAGGGAGGGAGGTGACTTACTCCTGGACTGTGGAACAGGGTAATCCATTCCCACTTCCTTTCTTCATGAGCCTACTTTATTCTGTGAATTCTATTGCAATGCTGTAGTCCTTCCTATGCATACACAGGAGCCTGGCACTCAGAGCTCAACACATATTTGTTGACTCAGATGAAATGTACATTCTCATGATGTCTTTACAACCCTGTCCTAGGAAGGAACTCAAGAGTATGGTACACTTAAAAATCAAAGAGTACGGCCGGGAGTGGTGGTGCACACTTATAATCCCAGTACTTGGGAGGCTGAGACAGGAGAATCACAGGTTTGCGGCCAGCCTCAGCTACTTCATGAGGCCCTCCTCAACTCAGTGAGACCCTGTTTCAAAATAAAGGATAAAAAATAGGGCTGGGGATGTAGCTCGGAGGTAGAATGCCTCTGGGTTCAATCCTCGCTACCACGCACACACACACAAAATCACAGTATATAAAAATCTCAGATATATAATAATGAACCAACACATAGTAGGTCGACAAGGCCTGTTCTCTAAACCAATCAATGAACTCAGATGGCAGGGTCCACATAAAGGAAGAAAATATGACTAAGTGGGACCACCTTCTCAAAGTAGCCCTGGCAGATCCCCAGGGTGCCTGTGTACCAGGCTCCATTCCTGGTGTCAGCTGGCACGATGATCCCTGCTCCTGACAGAGGGAGGTGCACATTCTGCAAGTCATTCCCATAAGCCACTGGACAAATGTCCTCAGGGTACCTGACCCTGAATGAGCTCAAGCAGAAACAAATAAAACCTGGGATCAGAAAGTTCTTATTATAGCCGGGCCTGGTGGTGCACGCTAGTAATCCCAGTACTTGGGAGACTGAGACCAGAGGATCCGGGTTCGTGGCCAGCCTCAGCTACTTAGTGAGGCCCTCTGCAACTCAGTGAGACCCTGTTTCAAAATAAAGAATAAGAAAATAGGGCTGGGGGTATAGCTCGGAGGTAGAATGCCCCTGGGTTCCCTCCAATCCCCAGTACCGCAAAAAAAAAAAAAAAAGAGAGAAAGTTCTTATTATATCTTAGCTAAGGTGGTTAGCATTTGTAGTAGGTTCTCAAAAATGCCATACAATATCTTTCCCTAGGCAACTCTGTGACTAGGTCGGCTAGATCCTGCAGGTTGACATCTTCACAGTTCACAATCTTTCAAAGAGGTCTGGGGTAGGGGAATGGATTAGAGGCCCTTCTGAGGCCATCTGCTCCCTGGATTTATTTCAGAAGAAAACAGAAAAAAAACACGAAGTGAAATAGGGAAGGAGGGAGATGGGAGACAGAAAGAGACCCCATGAACAGGATGAAATGTGTGCCCAGACCAGGAAACCAGAAGAGGAAGAATTTGATGGAAACCACACTTGCCTGTCATCCTGATTTTGCTCATGCCTTGCAGTATACCTTTGACATTTTCTGTTGTGGTCTTCTCTGCGTTCATGGGTGGGCTGGTTTATGTCAACATGGTGGGATTACCGTAAAAGTCATTATTTGTACTTTTGGATGTGGCTTTTCCATTTACAATAATTAAAACCAACGGAGCTGACTTTTCTTTCTGACCCAATTCCTGGCTTTCCTCTGGCTTCTCCGAGCTGATCTGGGGCCCTGTGCGGAACGAAGGACCGTGCCCGGCTTCCCTACCTGCTACAGGCGGGGCGACCCGTGCCACAGACGGCCAGAAGCCTCCGTCTTTTCATGTTTTAATCCCTTTGGGTGGATCCAAGGGACATCTCAGCCCCAAGGCTTTGGCTGAGCAACAAGTGGCCCGTGCAGGGGGCCCAGACTCCCGCCCCGGGTCCCTCCCGCCCGGCTGCACCCGCCCACGGCTGCACGGGGGTCGCTGCTGCGGAGCGGGGAGTGGGAAGCCCCGTTTGAAAGCTCTGCGGCCCGCTGGGCTCGGCGGACGCGAGGAGCACCCTCTCGGGGCGTCCCCGCCGCGGCCCCACGAGCGCCGCAGCAGGGGACACCTCCCTCGCAGCCCTCCTCCGCGGCGGCGGCACGCACCACCTGACTCGCGCTCCCATTGGCTGCTGCCTGTTGCTAACCCACGTGACCGGCGCCGCCGCCCCGCCCCCGCGGGCTCCCGTCCGGCCGGCGCGCTCCTGCGGACGTGCGCTCCCGCCCCGCCGCCGCGCCTCCCTCGCGGCGCCCCGAGCCGCCCGCGGCGCTGCAGCCGGCGCCCACACGGTGGCAGTGCTGCGCTGCGTGTCCCCTCGCCCGGCCCGCCCGCGCCCGCCGCTCTGGGCGTCCGGGGCAGGCTCAGCCCTGCCTGGCCCGCAAAAGTTTTAATGCACGCGAACACGCCCGGGCCGCGCGCGCTCCCGGGCATCCCGGGCCTTCGGGGGAGATTTGCCCTTTACGTTGTTCTTTGTCCCGAACTCAGAGAATCAGCTTTTGGGGGCCTGTCATGGATGCAAGTGTGTTGATGCTTCCAGCAGTGTTTTGGTTGTGCTCTAGGGAGCGTGCACTAAGAGTTGATTCTTAAAGAGACGTGCAAACACTCCGACAGTTATTCTTTGTCTCTCTCCTGGGCTCTCCGCTGAGCACAGCGTCTCTTTCCGTGGGTGAAAGGCGCAAAGCACCCCCACCCCGGAGGGGCCTCCCCGCAGGCCTCTCGGGAGCCTGACCTGCTTAGGAAGGGGAGGACCCGGGAACCTCCTGCTCTGCAGCTGTCCACGGGATGCCCTTAATTCCCGGGACAAGAGCGATAAGCTTGTCTGACCTCATTTGACCCTCGCTGCAGGCGCCAGGCGTCCTCATTTAGTGTGAGGCATTGAGTCTCCTTTTCTTTCTGCCCCGGGGATTTTGTTTTTCTTCCTTCACTTTTCTCCTAGTTGGCTTGTGGCTGGTCTTAGGGGCCCTTACTGCTGTCTAAGCTCCCCTCCCCCCAGGCACGTTCATCACTCTCCTGTTTTTACTTTAAATAAAAAGTTCTCAGGACTCTCCAGGCTCACCTGACCCTGGGAAAAACAGAGGTCTGAGAACACAAAGGCAAGCAGCCCTATTCCCTGTAGTCAGGTGTTTACCTAGGTGACCTACCGCCTAGGTTGCTGTCCAGGTAGTTTCCCACAATGCCCCAAATCTACTGCAACCTGGCATTCATCCCCCCTCCCCCAACAAGACCATAAAAAGGGCCGCTGTGTTCCTCAGTGCTGGAATCTCTGCTGAGACCCAGACAGGGAACACTAGGGGCAAACAACTCCTGCCCCCATTCTCAGGGGAGGTGTAGACCACCTGGGTGGATGTGGGCCCCTCACCTCCAGGCTAAGGGCCCAGGAGAGGCCAGCGGGCCACATTGCTTTCTAGAGAGGTGTCTCTGTGCTGTGCTTTCCCATCTATCTTGAGGCAGATGGGGAGAGTCCCAGAGAGCCACCTGGAGAGCTTTCCAGGTGTCTGCGGCAGTTGGGGAGGCAGGGGAACTGGTGTGACAGGAAACAGGGAGCATTTGCAGAGACACAGGAGATATTCAGACCAGACTCTGCTTTCAAGAACTGGCAAAGCCCGCTGTGTACTAGTCTCCCAAGGCGCACAGAGGACCCATTACTCCTCCCACCCAGAGGGGGCAAGAAGAATACCTCAAACCAGCACCCGGGGGCCAAAGAGCGTGGCCAGCCAGCACAGCTGCCCGTGTCACCCACAGTGGAAAAACCAGGGCATCTCCCACAATGGGGGAGAGAGTTGGGAAACTCACAATGTCACCCCACAAGAGAAAGAGCCAGCATGTATACATGGCCACGCTCAAGGGCATCAACCCCTAATTACAGTTGAACCCCACTTGAAGAGCCTTGTTCTCTGGGCCTGGAGAGACCTGCAGGGATCTGAATGCCCCCTCCCCAAATTCATATGCTGGAACCTAATATGCAGTGTGGTAATATTAAGGGTGGGATCTCGGGGCAGTGACACAGTCATGATTAAGGGATTAGTGTGCTATAGAAGAGGTGAAGGGCACTGCCTTGGCCCCTTCGGCCATCTGAGGACACAGCAAGAGGAAGCCCGCATCAGACACAGAATCTGCCAGCGCCTTGATCTTGGACTTGATCTTGATCCAGAACAGTGAGTAATGGATTTCTGTTATTTATAAATTACCCCATCTAAGGTGTTGGGTTATCGCAGCCTGAATGGAATAAGACTGAAACCACCAGCAGGTGATTCCAGAAGGCAGAAGATCCAGGAGAAAGGAACAAATACTGACTGGCTCCCCTTCCCTTCCTAAGCCTGCCTCCAGGTGTGGGCAGGAAGAGAAGTGCTGATCTGAATGGGAGGGTCAGCTTTCTTTGTTTGATTGGATTACACTTTGTAAGAGCTGGAAAATGAGACATGAATTCATGAATTCATGAATCCCTGAGATTGACCAGGAAAGCTGGCCAATGGGATTTCATCGAGTCATTGGGAATAATAACGCTGATAACAGCAAACATTGACCTTACACTTAGTGTCTTATACATATTAACTTATTTGATACAGCATCCTTGAGAGACCCGATAGTCATTATTCCCATTTTTTTTTTTTTTTTTGCGGTACCGGGGATTGAACGCAGGGGCGTTCTACCTCCGCGCCACGCCCTCGGCCCTATTTTTTATACTTTATTTTGAAACCGGGTCTCACGAAGTTGCAGAGGGCCTCACTAAGAAGAGAGAGAGAGAGAGAGAGCTGAGCTGAGGCTGGCCGCGAACCCGTATCCTCCGGTCTCCGCCTCCCAAAGTACTGGGATTACAAGCGTGTGCCACCATGCCCGGCCCATTATTCCCATTTTATAGTTAAGAAGGCTGAAGGCCAGAGAGGTTAAGAAATGCATCCAAATTGGCCGGGCGCGGTGGCGCACGCTTGTAATCCTAGTACTTTGGGAGGCAGAGACCGGAGGATCCGGGTTCGCGGTCAGTCTCAGCTCTCTCTCTCTCTCTCTCTCTCTCTCTCTCTCTCCTTGGTGAGGCCCTCTGCAACTTCGTGAGACCCAGTTTCAAAATAAAGTATAAAAAAATAGGGCCGGGGGTGTAGCACGGAGGTAGAACGCCCCTGGGTTCAATCCCCGGTACCGCAAAAAAAAAAAAAAGAAAAAGAAAAAGAAATGCATCCAAGGTCTGAAGCTAGGTAAGTGGCAAAACTGGGGTTTGAATCCACACTTTGGAGTCCAGTTGAGAAACTGAAGTGCTTTCCTACTGCTGAATCCTTATTCCTATTATTATTATTTTATACTAGGGATTGAACTCAGGGACATTCTACCTCTGAGCTACACCCTCGGCCCTTTTTATTTTTGGTTTTGGAGCAGGGTCTCACTAGGTTCCTGAGAGTCTCACTATTTGCTGAGACTGTCCTTGAACCTTCAATCCTCCTGTCTCAGCCTCCTAAGTACTGGGATTATAGGCCCTTATTCCTATTCTCGACCAAACCTTGCCTGAATTCAAGGCTCATTTCCAACCCTCCCTAGCCAAGGCCCATCCTTGAGTCTCCAAGCAGGAGGGGCCTGCCCTGCTTCATTGTGTTCTCAGGGGTACATCCTGGCTGCAGAGTAGCCATCACCCTAGCAAGTGGAGTGAGTCTTCTGCAGAACCAACTTCAGAACCTGTGGCACGTCTGTTAAATACCTTCAGTCCTGGCAACTGCTCTTTGGAAGGTAGATAGGATATTTAGAACCATCTACACTTGATTTGAAGTCCAGTGAGAAAGCAAACAGACAAACTAAGAGAAACTTTTTTTGGTAAAAAATTAAATAGAGCTTACTTTAACTGAATGAGATTGATTTTCTTCTGTGGTTTAAAAACTGGATCTAAGTGTAATTCCAAAGAGAACTCCCCCTCCCCCTCCCTGCAACGATGTTGTGGTAACCTTACTGGAAAGCATGCATTCTAAGGGACCTATGCAGGATAAAAGTCATTTGAAAGTATATATTCCTTTTTTTAAAAAAAAGATATGTTTTCTAATCATGCTCATCACCTCATGCTCAATCTTTATTTATATCTGCACTGTACAACCAGATAATGAGATCGTAAGGAAAGAAACTGTGTCATCTACTTCTTCACACTCCTTTTATACCGAGCATGTAACTTAGTGATTTGCACATAAAAAATACAAAATAAGTATGCTTTCATTAGATAGGCAAGGAATGTGTATCAGGGAAACTTTCTATCAGAGCAGAGTTAGTGGGGGGGTATGGGGGGGTCTGAGCCAGGGAGATGATCAGAGGCCCAAAACTGATGAAAAGGTAGAATGGTAGAATATCATGGAAACAGTTGTTTTTTCCAATAGCGCATCTCACAGGGGCAGAGTGATTTTAGAGGGATTATGGGAGATGTAGAGAGAATGTTTTATGGGAAGATTAGATATTTATCCTCTTTGCTAGTGGTTTCAGTCTTTTTTTAATCATTATAATTTTTCCTGCCCCCCCCAGCTCCCCAAACCATAAATAGAAACACAGTACATAAATCAGGTAAAAGTAAAAAGCTCTGGCTAAAGTCATGGGGGAGGGAGTCTGGGACTGACTTCCTCCCTGTGCTAGCCACCTCTGAGGAACCCTAGGTCTCTTCCAAGCCTGCCCGAACCACTAGTGTAGACACTAGGAAATCCCCGAGTGGTGTACACCACTGTGTAGACACTAGGAAATCCCCGAGTGACACGTTTGTTTTGTGTGGTTCCTGGCTTCCTGGTATTTCCCTGTCAGTAACTGGTTCTCAAAGCTGCAAACCTCTCCTCTTTCCCCAAAGTGAGACCCATGACCCTGTGGCACACCCTACCTGACAGCTATTCCTCCTTCTTCTTTGCTAATAGAATTTAACTTTAGTCAGGACAGCCATGTACTCAGTAACATCATGATTGGTCTAAGCAAAGGATGGGCCAAGCCTACCTGCCAGCTCTTTTGGAAAATAAAGTTTATTGGAATTCAGACATATACATTTGTTTTCTGGTTGTCTCTGTAGCTGTTTTTATGCTACGACAGCAGATTAAGTAGTTGTGACAACAGACTGTATAGCCAACAAAGACTACATTATTTCTTATTTGATCCTTTACAGAAAGTTTGCAGACTTTTGGTCGAAGGCAGCCATGGCAATCTTATTTCCCTATACCATGATTAGGGTTACACATAGAGTCAGTTGGTCTGAGGAAATGTAAGATAATTTGATAATTTGCTGGAAGCATCTGAGAAAGATTTTCCCTCCCAGATTAGAAAGAGGAACAGGAGGAGAAAGTTATCTTTGTCCCTTCTCTCTTCTTCTTCTTTCTTTTCTATTCTTTTCTTTTTTGCACAGAGAATATTTATTTATCTATGTGCCCAGGAGGCTGGACCCTAAATATATCCAGCAGGGGGCCTTAGCCTTTTATGGCCACGGGTAGATGCAGGGATGGGTTCTAAAGCCCTTACCCAGGGCAGTGGAATCCAGGGACTGGGAGATGGGACTTGCCCCTGAGCCAGCAGCTGCAAGTGGCAGCAAAACAGGTGAAAAAGAGATGAGAGCCAGGCACTCAATCCAATCCCAGAGATGCCCAGGAGAGTGCAAGATGTTTTGGGCCGTACCACCAAGCCGAGGGTTGGCCAGGCTGGAGGTCCACGCATGTGGGAGAAGTGGAGGCCCCAGTACCATGGGCTCTCCTCTCTTCTATTCTGTCACATGAGGGTGTGCTGTCTGGAGCTGAGGCAGCTGTCTTATGCACTGGGAATAACACCTTAACCCGATTCCTTGTTGGCATCATTCAGTCACCACACCTACCTAGGACCATCTGCTTTCACACTTCTTGTTGAGCAAACAATAAAAATCCCTATGCTGTGCTGGGTTTTTGTGACTCGAAGCTGAATATATAATAACTGGAGTATTTTGTTTAAAGCCTAACAGCAATAGGCGAAAGCATTCTTACAAAAGTTGTACCACGAGTGAGATACAGCAAGTCTAGTGGACAGTGATGAGCGCCAGCAGCTATGGAACACTCACCCTGGGCCAGTCACTAAGCCAAGTACTTCATATTCATTCTCTCCTTGCCACAAAACCCCATGGAGACGCTGATGCTGTCATCTCCATTTCACAGATGAGGAAAGTGAGCTTTAAAGAAACTTAATCATTTGCCCAAAGTTATATAGTTCGGTGGCAGAGCTCAGATTTGCGCCCAGGTCTGCTGACTTCAAAAGTCCAGGTCTTAGTGGATATTCTTAGTGGATATTTGACACGGTCGTTTCAGTCTACAGACTTGAATTCAAATCACAGCTTGCAAATGACTTCACCTCATGGAGCCTCTGCTTTCTCACATGGTGTTTCCTTGCTTTTGCTTATTTCCCACCCTCCCTCCTTTCCCTTCCTCCTTTCTTCCCTCCCTATACCCTTCCCTCCCTCCTTTCTTCCTTCCCTCCCTCCTTCCTTCCTTCCCTCCCTCTTCCTTCCCTTCCTTCCTTTCATACTGGGGAGTGAACAGAGGGGCATTCTACCACCCTGTTACACCCCCCAGTCCTATTTATTTATTTAATATTGAAACAGGGTTTTGCTAAGTTGCTGAGGTGCTCCTTGAACCCATAATTCTCCTGTCTCAGCCTCCCAAGTACTGGTATTACAGGTGTGCACTACCACACCAGGCTATGTGCTTATTTCTGTAGGGGTAAGTGGATGGCAGTAAGTGAGCTATAGGAGTAATCAAGAAACAGAAAAGAATGTAGCAAGGAGTGGGGTGCAATCAGAAGACTGTGAGACACGCCGAGGGTCAGGCTGCTCACCGCTAATGACTACATATTATGTTTGACCGAGAACTTGGCAACCTTATGGTCAGCGGTGGCCCAAGAGTACTTTCTTCTTCATGGTCTTATTTCGAGGTGTTTTGAAAATTGCAAGGAATGAAACAGCAGCAACAACAACAAATTGCTTAAGTTGTTGGCATCATCTGCCTTTGTGTAAAACTGAGCCACTGTACAGACGCAAGTTGTTTTTTTTCAAAGTGCAGGTCACTGACGCCTGTAATCATTTTGCATGTGGGTATTTTCGCCTTCACCGACGATGAACGGACCTGAAGAATCTGAAGAAAGGGTCAGAGATTGCCTTTGTGGTTGTCAGCTTTCTTTCAGCGGTCTCTTCTCTGAGCAGTACTGTACAGTTATTAATGGAAAAGAATAATCGAAACCGGTCTGCCCAAAGAGCTTATGGAAAATATATGAAATTCGGAGTTTAAATCCCAGGTTTAATTGCTGGGATTGTTTTTAAAAGAAAGCCAAAGAGAGCAAGAAAAACGACCCCACTGGCTTATTATATAACATCCAGATGTTTGGCATCAACCAGACCAGATGAGGGGATGACTTTTTCGCCGTTCATCTGGACGGTTTGGCCCTACCGTAGACACACGAGAGAGCAGCTATCTCAGAAGCTCATCAGAGCGGCTTGTCCTCGAATTGGCCTTGTCCTTCAGGAGACCTGTAAGCATCCAGCTGCGTTTTTAAGCTTAGATGGGGCAGACTCTAAGTGAACACATTCCTTAGACCCAGGCTGGGTTTGTTGAACCTTCTGGAAATCATCTGCTGATCGGCTGCAGGTGGATACAGCACTGAGAGAAAGAAATGTTTGCTTCTCCTTCGGGTGTCTGAAGTTCAGGAAGACCTTGGCTGGTTTCATTGTCAAGGAACTAATCTAACACACCATTAAAATAGACTCGTGGACTTCTAAAAAGTGACAGCTGCTCCTCAGAGTGATTGACAGATGTCTGCATCTCAGCTTGCTTTGTTTGTCGGTGTGGATGTTTGTTCTTAGCAGTAATGCCAGCAAAGGGCACAAAGCGCCGTGCGCTAGAACATGGAAACCGAGACCTGATTAGTGTAAGCGTTTGTTGAAAAAGCACACTAATCTCTACATATCCTGTGGGGAAATCCTTTCAATCCAGTACCTGATAAATAAATCTGGCAAGTGAATAAACACTCTGAAGTCTCTTACTGATATATAATTCCACCTGTTACGTGAGTTCTGCTGGCTTCTGAGCCGGGCAGTATCATGTACCTTTCAAACTGACCCAGAACAAAGCCTGCCAAGGAAAAGAAATGTTGGCTGTGCCCCCACCCCCTGCCAAAAAACACTTGTCACCAACCTTTCATAGGAACCAAGGGGGTGTTCAGGGCTAAAGTGGATGTCTCGGATTATGGTGGTTATTATTTGGCGCTTTTGTTGGACTTGAACAGTCCACAAGGTATTGTATAACACTGCAGATCAGAAACATCGCAGTCCTTTTCCTTCTGGTTTTCCACCCAGGGCCAGATTAAGGGTCCTTGAGCACCTACAAAAATCCTTTTGAAAAGTTAGACTTAGATCTTAATGTAAACATGCTCTTCCTCACCGCCTCTGTAGTCTCCCTGTCCTCCTGTGATAGTCTTGGAATGCTTCTCTGTTACAGTTCCAAAGCAACTGTGTTAAAGTGATTATGTTGTCGGCTCCCGGGGACAGGTATTATGCCTTTGCAGACTTGTCAAGATGAGGGTCTGGCACATCCATTATTAATTAGCTATTTATTAGTAATTAATTAATACTGGATGCATGAACTTCAGTTCTGCATGAGTTGTGTGTGTGCCTGCGCGCGTGCGCGTGTGTGTGTATGTGGTGTTGCCAAAGAATAACAGGTGCTCATAGATTAGGAATTTACCTAAGAATGAATTAGCACCTGGTCTGGTGGCACATGCCAGTACTTGGGAGGCTGAGACAGGACAATCGCAGGTTTGAGGATAGCCTCAGTGATTTAGCAAGGACCTCAGCAACTTAGTGAAACTCTGTTTCAAAAAAAAAAAAAAAATAAGCCGGGCG
>PVJS01042643.1:0-17423 GCA_004027185.1 Glis glis
TCCTCCTCCTCCTCCTCCTCCTCCTCCTACTTTTCCTCCTCCTCTTCCTTCTCCTCCTTCCTTTCCTCCTCCTCCTCCTTTGGTGGTACTGGGGGTTGCATTCAGGGGCATTCTACCACTGAGCTACCCCACTTCTTACTTTTTCTCTGTGACAGGGTCTCACTTAGTTGCCAAGGCTGGCCTCAAACTTGTAATCCTCCTGTCTCAGCCTCCCAAGTACTGGGATTACAGGTGTGCACCACCGCTGGACTCTAGCTCCACCTTGAACGAGGGGTGTCCGCAGAGTAGAGCAGCGAGGGCTGGGGTGGGGTGGCCGCTGCCTCAGGGTCCCCACGCTGGTGTGGTTCTCCTGGTCACAGCGACACGGGAGTGTGTTCTGGGGAATGGGGACCTCTTGCTCGTCATGCATGGAAGAGATTGGAGCAGCGCTCTGCGTGAGAAGGAGACACCAGCGCGTCAGCTCTGTTTTATTTGAATGAGTGAGCTGACTTGCCAGTCCACCTTTCCTGCTCGCCACTGAGCCAGTGACCAGGCTTTGACTTCTGACCTCCCATGCTGTCATCTCAGGGCCCCAGAGTGACCGTGACTGAGCGCGTCGCCGCAGCATCACCACAGGCTGCACTGGGGTGCATGGAGGAGAGGCCTGAGCCCGTGACAGTCAGGCCGAGATGATTTCAGATCTGATTGCATCTACGCCTGGCAGTATAATTGCCAATCAGTCCAGGGGGAGATGAGATTCAGAGCTGCATTCACGTGGCTGGGCCCCACCTTGAATCGTTCAGAGCGGAGGCAGCTCCGGCGACTGCCACTCAGGTCTCCAGCCCCCACCACTCACAGAGCGAGCTGAGCTGGGTCTGCAGAGAGGCCTAGCTCCCGGATCCCTGCTGGGCTGCGAGCCCCAATCAGGGGGCTATCTTGGGAGCTGCCCCTTTGAAATGAGATTGCAGGGGGCTCAGGGAGGGGGATCCTTGATGAGCTCAGCAGCTGGGGCTGTCGCTGCAGGTGCCCCAGGCCTGGAGCCTCAGCAGACGCCACAGGCCAGGTGCAGGCCAAGGGTTCAGGCCGGGACCCACAGGAGGTGAGAGGTGAGTCCCGGCTCACTCCTGGCCCTCCGCAGAACCCCGAGCGAGATCACACATTCCGAATTTGAATATGAAGAATAATGAATGAGAAATGAAATCAAAACTGTTCATATACCAAATGCACCTCAGCACGGCAGACAGGCCTGCAAGCAGATGCACGGAGACACATCTCACCACGGGCGACTTGGATATCAAAACCCGAATGGTGTCAGTGACTCTGGAGGGCATGTGCCAGTGATGACGCAGGCCTGGGGACCCGGAGGAGGGGCCAGGAGTCGTGGGGTCCCCCGTCCACCGCCATGGAGACTTTCCCTGCCCTCAGCCAATCTGGTGGAGAGGCTCCAAGCACCTGTGAACGTCCCCCACGCCGTCACAGTCACAGGTCTGTTTTCTGCCCCTCTCACCCCTTGAAGATAGGCTCTGTCTCCATGTGACTTGTACCCTCAGCACTGACGTGGATGTGGCTGCAGGACAGAGGGGCAGCAACTGCACTGCACAGACCTTGATACATTGAGCACGGCCACAGAGCAGTCTCGTGACATCTCCTCTTGACTGTTTGCACAAAATCCAAAACATAGAAGTGACTCTGATCAATATTTGCACCGGGTGACTTGAGGACACTCCTGGGTAACTGGCTCCCACGCCTCCTTCAGAGCAGCGGTGGCTCCTGTCTGAGGCAAGCAGTCCCAAGGAGAAGCCCAGGCTGGGGACCCCAGGGAGCCAGGCCCACCTGCCCCTCAGCCCCCTGGAGAAAGCCTGCCCCAGCATGCAGACAGTGAGGTCAGGGCTGTCCACCGCTGTGGCCTGTGGCCAAGAGAGGAGTGCGAGGCCACATGCCCTCCATCTGAAGAACGCTTTGTGCCCGAGGCTTCAAGTGGAGACTTCATGGCTCTCGGCAGCAGATTGCGCACCTAGAGACGAGTGCTGGCGAGTGCTCACGGCAGAGCGTCCTGTGCTTGGAGGAAAGGCCAAAGCAGATGTCTTCATCTTTTCAAAAGCATCCTTGAGCCGGGCACGGTGGTGCATACCTGTGATCCCAGCACTTGGGAGGCTGAGACAGGAGGATCACAGGTTCGAGGCCAGCCTCAGCCACTCAGGAAGTCCCTGTTTCAAACTAAAAAATAAAATAGGGCTGGGGGTATAGCTCAGAATTAGAACACCCCTGGATTCAATCTCCAGTTTCACGAAAATAAATAAATAAGTAAATAAATAAATGAATAAATAAGATCATTTCAAAATAAAAAGGGTTGGGGGTGTAGCTGAGAGGTAGAATGCCCCTGGGTTCAATACCCAATACCACACACACACAAAAAAAAAACATAGACAATCCTAAGTCAACGTGCAGCTCTTCGGAGTTTCGCTGGAAGTGGCGCTGGGTGTCTGTCTGGCGGCCTGACTGTCCACTGTCCACGTACCAGGTGATCAGGACTGAAGCAACCGTCCTGGAGCACCCAGGCCCTGCAGGACGGGAGCGCCAGCTGGAGTCTGGGCCTTGGCAGTGTTCACAGTTGTGTGCACACACCCCTCCACGTCCAGCCCGGAAGAATGCTTGCTTGCTTGCTTGTTTGTTTGTTTGTGGAGAATGCATGTGATGGATAGCAAAAATTAAAATCATAAATAAACAGAACTTTTCACAAGCCAAGCTGCTGATCCTGGGAACGGGCTGTGGCCCTTCAGGGAGAGGGCTGGGCTTGCAGGATGTTGGGGCTGTGGCAGTGAGGGAACAAGGGCAGGCTTCAGTGGACTACTTGCTCCCGGCTCCAACCTGAGCCCCTGCTGCCCACCGAGGAAAGGGCCCGGGTCTTTACCCACTGCGGACAAGAAATGAAGCGCACTATCGGCACTCCCAGGGTACACTGCTTTCCTGCTCTCTGGCCTCCCTCCCTCCTTTTTTCCTTTCTTTCTTCCTTCCTTCCTCTCCCCACCCCACCCCACCCCCATTTACAATATTTGCTCTCAGCTGGCACATGATGTAGAAGGGGGAGAGACCAGGCTCTAGGACTGCACATTTGGTGCAAGGTGCAGACTGCAGCCAAGGTGGCTTCTAGTCTCCTGTCTACACAGTAGGCTGTGACCCTGGAGCCCCAGGTCCCCAGCAGCCCTGCTTGGCTATGCATGCCCTCCCCAGGACTAGGGTGCAGAGTCTTGTCCATTTCTACTGAGCTGGGGAACAGGAAAGAATTTTTTTTTTTTTTTTTGTGGTGCTGGGGATTGAATCCAGGAGCATTCTACCTCTGAGCTACACCCCCAGCCCTATTTTATTTATTTGTTATTATTAATTAATTAATTAATTTATTTATTTATTTATTTATTTATTGTGGTACTGGGGATAGAACCCAGGGGCCTTCTACCTCTGAGCTACACCCCAGCCTGATTTTATTCTTTTATTTTGAAACAGGGTCTTACTAAGTTGCTGAGGCTGGCCACAAACCTGAGATCCTTCTGTCTCAGCCTCCCAAGTACTGTGGATTACAGATGTGTGTCACCACACCTGGCTTTTTTTTTTTAACAGGGTCTCACTAGGTTGCTGAGGCTGTCTATGAACCTGCAATCCTCCTGTCTCAGCCTCCCAAGTACTGGCATTACAGGTGTGCGCCACTGTGCCCGGTTAGAGGAAAGAATTTTAAGCCTGTGCAAAGGACTGTGGGCTTTTCTTCTGAAACGGGCTTATCAGCAGTGGCTCCCGGTCGCCTTTCTTCTCTGTCCACTCGGGTATTTATACCACAATACAGGGCTGTCAACTTAGTGCCTGAATTTGATCTGGAAAATCCTTACTTGAGGATTTCATATTCAAGTTCAGAATGTAAAGAATATTTAAGGGCCGGGCGTGGTGGCGCACGCTTGTAATCCCAGTACTTTGGGAGGCGGAGACCGGAGGATCCGGGTTCGAGGCCAGCCTCAACTCTCTCTCTCTGTCTCTCTCTCTCTGTCTCTCTCTCTCTGTCTCTCTCTCTCTGTCTCTCTCTCTCTCTCTCTCTCTCTCTCTCTACTTAGTGAGGCCCTCCGCAACTTTGTGAGACGGTTTCAAAATGAAGTATAAAAAATAGGGCCGGGAGTGTAGCGCGGAGGTATAACGCCCCTGGGTTCAATCCCTGGTACCGCAAAAAAAAAAAAAGAATATTTATTTCCTTATATCCAGCTGGGGTATCGAAATAATCATTTTTTTCTGCCTTTGCTTTATATATAGATAGATATTGGTAAATAGATAGATTGCTTTATATATATTTGCTTTATATATAGATAGATATTGGTAAACACCATTTCAAAACCAGAGATGGACTTTCAAGAGCGCTCTTTGGAACAAAGGCGCGTTCCTCCTCCCTCAGGCACTGGCCTTCATCTCACACAGCACTCCGTCCCTTTCCTGAGTGTCCTGCAGGGCTAGGCATGGGGGACGCTGTCCTCATGGGGTGGCATGGGCCACCCCATTAGACGATTTTCCTGGTTCCAAGGACAAGGTCATACTCTCTTCTTTCTCGGATATCATTTTCTTTATTACCCTCGTGTTTCCACGTGTTACAGTGACAAGCGCATCAGAGAGTTTTCCCCAAGCTTTTATTTTACACAGAATAATATTAAAAAGTGCTTCACGTTCCACATAATACACCAAGAGCCTGCCGTGGTCCCTCTGTGGCCCCACTCTGGTCCCACTGTGGTCCCCCTGTGGTCCTGCTGTGGTCCCCCGTGATCCCCTGTAGTCCTACTGTGATCCCACTGTGGTCCCCCTGTGGTCTCGCCATGGTCCTGCTGTGGTCCCCCTGTGATCCCCTGTAGTCCTACTGTGATCCCACTGTGGTCTCCCTGTGGTCCCCCTGTGGTCCTGCTGTGGTCCCCCTGTGATCCCCTGTAGTCCTACTGTGATCCCACTGTGGTCTCCCTGTGGTCCCCCTGTGGTCCTGCTGTGGTCCCCCTGTGATCCCCCTGTAGTCCTACTGTGATCCCACTGTGGTCCCCCTGTGGTCTCGCCATGGTCCTGCTGTGGTCCCCCTGTGATCCCCCTGTAGTCCTACTGTGATCCCACTGTAGTCCCCCTGTGATCCTGCTGTGGTCCCCCTATGGTCCTGCTGTGGTCCCACTGTGATCCTGCTGTGGTCCCCCTGTGGTCTCGCCATGGTCCTACTGTGGTCCCACTGTGATCCTGCTGTAGTCCTACTGTGATCCCACTGTGGTCCCCCCCGTGGTCTCGCCATGGTCCTACTGTGGTCCCACTGTGATTCCGCTGTGGTCCCACTGTGGTCTCCCTGTGGTCTCACCATGGTCCTGCTGTGGTCCCCCTGTGACCCTGCTGTAGTCTTCCCGTGATCCTGCTGTGGTCCCACTGTGATCCCACTGTGGTCCCCCTGTGATCCTGCTGTGGTCCCCCGTGGTCTCGCCATGGTCCTGCTGTGGTCCCCCTGTGATCCCGCTGTAGTTCTCCTGTGATCCTGCTGTGGTCCCACTGTGGTCTCCCTGTGGTCGCACTGTGGTCTCCCTGTGGTCCTGCTGTGGTCTCCCTGTGGTCCCCTGTGGTCCTGCTGTGGGCCCCCTGTGGTCTCACCATGGTCCTGCTGTGGTCCCGCTGTGGCCCCTGTTTTGTTTTGCTCGGCTCTCATGGGTGAAACCTAGTCCCATAGACATGGCTCCTATATGGTCCCCCTGCGATCCTGCTGTGATCCTGGTGTGGTCTCTCTGTGGCCCCAATGTAGCCCCGCTATGGTCCCCTGTAGCCCCACAGTGGCCCCTGTTTTGTTTTGTTCAGCTCTCACGGGAGAGACCTACTCCTGTAGACACAGTTTCTATGTGGTTTGTCCCTCAAAGGTTCATGTACTGGCCACTGGGCGCCCAGTGTGGGCAAGAGGTGGTGGGCCCTTTAAGAGGCGGGGCCTAGTGGAGGTGACTGGGTCTTAAGAGGGAGCTCACTCTTCCCCTCGGGGCACATTCTTGCTGGAAGTTCAGTGAGGGAGGGCGGCTATACTCTGGTCTGGCACCTGCCCTGAATCCCTTCCCCACGCACACTCCCACCATGAGGCCCCCTCCAGAGCTGAGCAGATGTCATCCCTGAGCCTCCAGAACTGTGAGCTGGAGAAACCTCTTTTCTTTATAAAGTACCCAACCTCAGGCATTTTATTATAGCAACACAGAGTGGACTAAGAGACTGTCGTAAAAATTACTCAACCTGAGCAGCAGATACGACCGTCTCGCAGGCTCTGTGGTCTGGGCTGCGGAGGCTCGGGGCATTGGTTCTGCCCTGGGCCTCTCGTGAGGTTCCTCCAAGTTGGGCCGGAGGCACGGTTAGCGCTGCCTAACATTCAACAGCAAATTCTTACCTGTCCTCTACAGAATCCGACCTAGAGGAGACTCCTCGGTAGAGATACAAATTTGTACCCACTGATGCTCATTAAGACCTCGTGATAAACATCGGAAACCTGCAAGCCTTCAGAAAGTGCTGCACACGTGCCCTTCGGTGGCTGGGGAGGGATGGAGGAACTGGGGCCTGGTCTCCCGCGGGACAGGGAGTCAAGCTGAGGCCGAGCACAACCTCATGCTCCGGAACGAGGGCGAGGAGTGCGCACCTGTGAGCAGCGCAGAGGCCACCGTCCGCAGCTCAGGGAAGAGAAGACGTGGGCACAGGGCAGGAAACCCAGTCTTACTTTCATGCGAGGGCTGCAGGGAGAAATCCAGGGCTCCAGGAGGCCGGTGGGTCACACGCAGGAGAGCCCAGGTACAGAGCCCCCATTTTAGTTATCTGTGGACAAGGATGTAGTTAATCTCCCCTTAGCTTTTTTTTTAAAGTGTTTAACTTCTTATAGGAAGAGTGAACATTTTTTTTTGTACTTTTTTACTGAAACATTTAAAAATTTACTCATCTGGATGCCCAACTCTAGGAGTCTTTGTTTTTGTTTTTCTTGTGGGACTGGGGATTGAACAGAGGAGTACTCTACCACTGAGCTATGCCCCCAGCCCTTTATTCATTTATTTATTTACTTACTTACTTATTTATTTATTTTGGTGCTGGGGATTGAACTCAGGGGCATTCTACCTCTGAGCTACAACCCCAGTCCTATTTTACTTTTTATTTGGAAACAGGGTCTCGCTAAGTTGCTAAGAGCCTTACTAAGTTGCTGAAGCTGGCTTTGAACCTGTGATCCTCCTGTCTCAGACCTCCCCCCCCAGCCCTTTTTATTTTTTATTTTGAGATAGGATCTCACTAAGTTGCCCGGGCTGGCCTTGAACCTGTGATCCTCCTGCCTTGGCCTCCTGAGTAGCTGGGATTACCAGCCTGTGCCACCGCACCTGCCTCAGCCCTTTGAGTTCTGACCAGTGCGGAGTCCTGCAGCCACCATCTCCAGCAAGGACAGAGTGACCCGTCGTCCCTCCCTGTCATGTTTTCTTGTTGCCATCTTGGTGCTCACACCCTCCCTCCCTGAAGTCTGGCATCTTCAGGTTTGTCTGCCTTGTGTTCTGTGTTTTCCAGAATGTCAGAGGTGGGACACTCGGGGTGTGAGTCTGGCTCCCCACCCGTCATCTGACTTTACTCCTCACATCTCCCTGGGAGGGGGCTTCAGTCTAGGAAGGGACCGCGGCCTGCTCCCAGATGAGGGGCCCTTGGGTCCCTTCCAATCGGGGCCATCACACTAATAAAGAAGAGCCGCCACGGGCATTTGTGGAAGGGCTACCTTGTGAAGATAGGTTTTCCTTTCGTGTGGGTGAATACAAGTGCACAGCAGCAGGAGGGATGGCTAGTTCTTACAAGGTTGTGTCTAACTTTAGAGGAAGTTGGTTTCTGAAGTGTTTTCTGGAATGTCTATGCCATTTTGCATCATATGAGAAGTCCACACCCGCACCGACACTTGGTGTTGCAGTAAAAGTGGCATCTCAGCCGGGGTTAACCTGCACCCCCAAGCGAGGGGCGCTACTGAGCATTTCTCACGAGCTTCTTTGCCATCCATGTATTTTCTTGGGTCAAGTGTGTGTTCGAATGTCTAGCCAACTTAATCACTGGGGGCTTGATTTCTTATTGGTGACGGTGGGTGAGAGTTCCTTATATGCAAGTCCTTTGTCAGTATGGGATTTAGAAATATGTTACCTTCACCTGCATCTTGTATTTTTGTTCTTTTAGCAGTGACTTGGACAAAGTAAAAGTTTTTTTTTTTTTTTTTTTTTTTTTTTTGCGGTACCGGGGATTGCACCCAGGAGCATTCTACCTCTGAGCTACACCCCCGGCCCTATTTTTTTTAGACTTTATTTTGAAACCAGGTCTCACTAGGTTGCAGAGGGCCTCACTAAGTAGCTGAGGCGGGCCGCAAACCCTGATCCTCCGGTCTCCGCCTCCCAAGTACTGGCATTACAAGCGTGCGCCACCACGCCCGGCCAAGTAAAAGTTTTTAATTATTTTTCTTTTTGGGAGGAGTGGGGGTGCTAGGGATTGAACCAGGGGCATTCTACCTCTGAACTACACCCCCAGCCCTATTTATTTTTCATTTGGAAACAGGGTCTCACAAAGTTGCTGAGAGCCTTGCTAAGTTGCTGAGGCTGGCTTTGAATCTGCGATCCTCCTGTCTCAGCCTCCCAAGTATAGGAATTATGGGCATACGCCACCACACCCGGCTAAAAGTTTTTAATTTTGATGAATTTCAGCGCACTCATTTCTTTCTTTGCAGATTATGCTTTTTATATTGTATCCAACAATACTTTGCTCAATCAAGGTCGCCATATTTTTTCATATATTTTTCTTCTAGCGTTTTCACAGTTTTATGTTTTACATTTAAATCTATGATCAGGTTTTAGTTAATAGATGGAGTTCCCTCCCCCCCGCAGATGTCCAATACTTCAGTGCCATCTGTTGAAAGGACCATCTTTTCTCCACTGAATTGTCTCTGTACCTTTGTCAAAAATCAATTGTGCGAGTCTATTTCTGGACCCCATTCTCTCGTATTGATCTATGTCTATCCTTTTGCCAGGGCAGCACTGTCTTGATTATAGTAGCTTTAGAGTAAGGTTTGCTATTAGGTAGTCTTAATTTTTCATTTTCAAAATTGTTTTGGAGACTCTGGTAACTTTGCCCTTCCCCATAAATTTTGAAATCAGCTTGCTTATTCCCAAGATTCCTGCTGGGGTTTGATTGGGATTGCCTTGGATCTATAGATCAATCTGGGGAAAAGAGACACACTAACGACAGAGACATTGCTCCATTTATTTAGGTCTTTGATTCTCTCATCAGCACTTCGTAGTTTTCAGCATGCAGATCTTATACTCTTTTGTGATATGAATACCTAAATATCACTTTTTTGGTGATGCAATTGAAAGGGTATTTAAAATTGATTCCCAGTTGTTGATTTCTAATATGTAGATACAATTTTTTTTTGTATGTTGTCTGTGTATTGCGTGACCTTGCTATTAGTAGTTTTTAATGTAGATTCGGCGGGACTTGCACGTACCTGGTCACGTCATCTGTGAAGAGAGGCAGTTTTATTTCTCCCTTTACAATCTGAATGCTTTGTTTCTTCTCCTAGCCTGATTTCACCGGCAAAGGCTTCCATTGTGTTGAGCAGAAAACAAATGCGGTGCGACTGGACAGCTCACCTTGCTCCTAACTTTATGGGGAGGACGTTCGCCTCCACCGGTCCGCACGAGGCTGATGGCGGGCTACATAGATCTCCTTTATCCGGTGAAGGAGTTCTCTTCCACCCCTGGTTTGGCGTTTCCATCATGGAGGTCGTATTTTGTTAAGTGCTTTGTCAGCATCTAATGAGCCGGCCATGTTGCGTTTTCTTCTTTGGTTTGTTAGTGCGATGACATCTTTATTGACTTTCAAATGGTGGAACTACTTTGCATTCCTGGGATAAAGCCCACTTGGTCAATATCTATTGTCCTTATTATAAATTGCCACATTTCATTTGCTTTTTATTTTGCCGGGGATTTCTGCATCTAGAGGGATGAGGGGCTGTACTTTCTTGTGGTGTCTTTCTATTTGTCTCAGGCTCATGTTGACCATATCAGACGGGTTGGTTGGGAACATTCCCTCCTCTTCTGTTTTCTGGAAGGGATTGTGTCCATCTGCATCCTCTCTTGCTCAGGTGTATGATGGTATTTTCTAGTGAAACTGCCTAGGCTTGGAATCTTTTTTTTTTTTAATTTTTAAGAGTAGCTTCAGCTGGGCATGGTGGCACACGCTTGTAATCCCAGTACTTGGGAGGCTGAGACCAGCCTCAGCTACTTAGTGAGGCCCTCTGCAACTTAGTGAGACCCTGTTTCCAAAAATAGGGCTGGGGGTGTAGCTTGGAGGTAGAAGGCCCCTGGGTTCAATCCCCAGTCCCCCCCCCAAAAAAAAAGAGTAGCTTCAATTTTTTCCATGGATATAGGGCAATTCAGGTTCTGTTTCTTTTTAAGTGAATTTTTGTTGTTTGTGTCTTTCAAGAAATTAGCTATTTTATTTTAACTTATCGAATATAGTCCGAGAGCTGTTCATAGAGGGCCTTTACTTCCTTTAGACACACCTCGGCCCGATCTTGTTTGTTGATTACAGATAAGTGAAGGGTTGATGTCTTCCCAGGGCTTCTCCCTTTGGTTTTGGTCAGGTTTTGTTTGTTTCTCTGGAGCACCTCTGGCTGCATCCTGGATGCTTAGAATACTGAGCTGTGATACTTTGGCTCTCACCAAATCTTTTTAAGGACGTTGGTTCCTGTTTGTGGCTTGCTTTAGTGGCAGTCCAACTGCAGGTTCTCTTGACTTCTGTGGCTAGGGACTTGGTGCCCGTTAAGCATCAAAGCCCTTGCTACAGTGCCTGGGCATGAGTCTGGAACAGCGTGGTGGCTTTCTTTGTTCCCCAGTTTTTACAGCTCCCTGGGCTCCTTTGGGGTGTTGCCCACCTATTAGCTTCACACAGAAGTGGGAAACCCTTCTTCTCGCCCCCTTCTTTCTGGGATTTCCCCCACGCTCTACAGCATCGGCAGGTCCCTTTTTCAAGTGTCTCTGGCCTGATAACTGGGATTCTCCCAGAATTTCTACCACCTTACAGGAAGATGTGCCGGCATCCCCCCATTCTTCCCAGCAGGAGCCCCTCTCCCAGCCTCTTCCTGGAGAGTTGGGTTGTATTTTGGACCCTTCTCTCAGCCTCTCCCTGGAGAGCTGGGTTGTGTCTTGGGGTCTTGGGCAATGCACAGTCTCTGTACTGGTGCCCATGCATGGTGGACAGGCCCTGCCCTGCTCCCAGGCCTCCGGCACGACTGTCAGGCTCCTCTGGGTCTCGCTGCCTCCACCTGCTGAGGAGGCCCAGCTTCTCAGTGCCACGCACTGTGTGCCCCTTTCACCCAAGTTGAAGCCCTAACCCCAAGGGGTGGGTACAAGGGAGTGGGCCTTTGGGGAGGTCATTAAGTCATGAGATTGGAGTTCTCAAGAATGGGATTAGGACTCTTTTTTAAAACTCCAAAAAACTCATCGGGCCCCTTCCTCCCAGTGAGGACACAGCCGGTAGCTGCCGTGGGTGAGCCTGGAAACAGGTCCTCTCCAGACACCAAATCTCCCAGCGCTGGATCTTGGACTTCCAGCCTGCAGAACCGTGGGAAACAGATGTCTGCGGTCAACTCTCCACCCAAGCTGTGATATTTTGTTATAGTAGCCCAAAGGGACCCAGACGCTCAGCCTCAAGTCAAAGCTGACAGACACGAAGAGGAAGGCCCAGCGCAGCCGAGCTACTGCTCCGAGTTCCTCCCCCGCCGCCCTCTCCGTGCTCGGGGGCACTGGTCATGCATGTATCTGGTGAGTGCGAGCCACAGGCAGTGCTGGGCGTGTCGGCACCCTTAGTCAGCACCAGAGGCCCCTTCAGAGGCTGAGCTCCTCCCTCCTTCTGAGATAAGGACACATTCCAAGCTTGCCTTTGTAAGACCTAAACTTGACCTTTCTTCTGAGGGGTCTTGCTCCTCTGATGGAAGAATCTAGAAATGCAGAGCTGGTGGCTGAATGCTCACTGTGAGTGGCACGCCATGTTCTTACGCTCTTGAGGTGGCAGAACAAGGGACAAGTTACGGGTTTACGCTGGTGTCTCCTGTTTAAACCCACAGCACCAAGTTCTTCCTCACAGCTCCCCGTTGCACACTTGACTCTCCTCCTATGTAATACCTCTGGCTCCAAAAAAGTCAAATATTTACTAATCGGATCCATTGTCCAATGTATGCAAAATTGGTTCCAAATTATTCCATCAACATAAACCCACAAAGGAAAATGGTCAGGATTTCATTGCAGTTTTTTTAACATGGTTTAAAAATAAGAACTTTCACAAAGGTACTCAGAGAAGGCTGACTCCCGATACTATCCCTTTCATCCGATCTCCACCTGCCCCCATGGGTCAATATGTCGGTTTGCGCATGTGTGCATTCTTATTTCTACTTCTTGCTTTTAGAGAAATTCCTCACTCTCTAGCACTGGTTTCTCACTTAGCAGCCTGCCCTAGAAATCACCCCATGTCAGTTCCCCACTGTGGGAGCTCCCTGGATGTGGTCCTGTGGTGCCGAGTGGGGCCCGTGCTCTGGGATGCGAGACTCTACCCTGTGCCGGGCCTGGGGTTGCCAGGTGCAGCTCCTCATCCACTGAGCAGCCCCTTCCATCTCTCCTCTCCCAGTTGGGGCCTTTAGTTTCTTCTGTCCTCTGTCCATCGCGTGTTGAAAGTCACAACAACCCAGGGACCACCATTAACCACCCATGACCATCCCCACTCTGGTCCAGGACTGGCCTGTCAGTCTCCCTCGCCGATTGTTCCCGAAGAGCTAGGCCACACTGTACCACGTTGTGTGCATTTGCCCGTCTCCCATCCTAAGCCCTTCAAGGAGGCTCTTGAGAACGACATCCGGCAGGCGGGACCGTGTCCTGCAGTGGGGGTGCCCGCAGGCACACTTAGGCCCGCCGGTGTGTGCCAGCAAAGCATGCTGCGATGCGGGCGTTCCTGGACTCCTGACAAGCCATCATGCGCCAGGCCCAAGCAGAAACCAGGATGAGAGGACTCAGACACCGTTTTGCCCTGGGCGACAGGACTCAGTGTAGGAGCCCTTCAAGCAGCTGGGAGCTTTCCTATCCATTTCTCGGTTCTCTGTTTCCTTTCCAGTAGCCCCAACAGCAAATCCTCTTATTGCTCATGGGGACAGGATCCTTTAATTAATTATCGCACTAAGCTGGACTGCGGGGTCTCCAGCTGAAATGGAGACAAAGAGGAGCTCTCCCCTCCAGCTCCGGTTTGCCTCTGAGGGACTCCCCAGCTCCCCTCCACCCGCCACCTGTCTCCCTTTCCTCTTTACAAACCTTTCTGGCCTCTTTTCTTTCTTCCTGTCCCTATCTCTTTTCCTTTTCTCCAAATCTCTTCCTTTTCCCCATTGTTCTGCCACAAAGCTGCCTAACACAGATTCTTAGAGTTTACTGATTCTCCAACATTTTAGTTAAATAAAAGAACATACTTTAAAGGCTCTACAACTATACTGTAAAAAGCTAAACAGACTCTAGAGAGTGACATCGGCAAGATGGTGGGACGGATGTGAAGGGCAGGGAACCTTGCAGTGTCGATGGGAATGCAGACCGTACAGGCATTATGGCAGGCAGTACAGAGGGTCCTTACAGGTTAACGATAAAACTACCTCACGGTCCAGCAAACGCACCTGTAGGCACGCGCCCACGGGACCTGAGCTCAGTGGCGGAGGAGCCGCCTGTGGCCGTGGCTGGTTCCGCACTATTCACTGGAGCTAAGATGAGGAGTCAGCCGAGTGTCCTCCACCGGATGCACCGATGAAGGAAATGTGGCCCACGTCCACAGCGGACTATTAGTCAACCTTAGCAACGGGAATGCCGTCACTGTGGCACCGTGGATGGACCTGGAGGACATTGTGCCAAGTGAAACGAACCAGACACAGAAAGACAACTACTGCATCATCTCTCCTATGTGGACTCCAAAAATTCGAATTCATAGAAGTAGAAAGTAGAATGGCGGTTACCAGGGGCTGGATAGTAGATGGGCAGAGAAAGGGGAGTCATTGATCCAAAGGCATGAGGCTTCCGTTAGACAGGAGTAAGTTCTGGTGCCCTACACGGCAAGGCTAGTATGGTTAATAATCCCATAATGTGTATTTAGAAATTGCTAAAAGAGTGACTGCTGTTAGCGTTCTGATCACAAAGAACAGGAGGTGACTGCACGTGGACTCGGCCGGTTGGCTCATCCTGCAATGCGCGTGTGTGTGGAAGCTGCGCGTTGAGCCCCAGACAAACACTCAGCTATTATTTGTCAGTGAACATGAGATAAACAATGCCCGGAATTACAGTGCACATCTCCTTGTGGGAAGGGAATGACCGAGAGTCGAGCCTGGGGCAGGAGTTGGGGACGAGGTTCCGCTCTTGCATTTCTGTAACTGACAGGAGCAGGTGCTGGCGGGGCCGGAACAAAGAAAGAGAACCAGACAAGGAAGTGACGTTTAGAAACCAAGTAACACGCTGGGCGTGGGGGCACACGCTTGTAATCCCAGGACTTGGGAGGCGGAGACCGGAGGATCCGGGTTCGAGGTGAGTCTCAGTTACTTAGTGAGGCCCTCTGCAACTTCGTGAGACCCTGTTTCAAAATAAAGTATAAAAAATAGGGCCGGGAGTGTAGCTCGGAGGTAGAGTGCCCCTGGGTTCAATACCCGGTACTGCAAAAAAAAAAAAAAAAAAAAGAAACCAAGTAACAGCAGCAGCCTGATGCCAGTGACAAGCGAGCCGCGCAGGACCGCGTGGCCCCTCAGCTGGCTCCCGCCGAGCCACTCGGTTAATCAGAAGTCAGAGGGAACCAAATTCATTATGTTCCCGGAACAGGGGCTGCTGGAAATGTACAAGGACACCTCAGAAGGTCGCAGAGAGTGCTGATGAGCGAATGCTGGGGTTTTGGCTATCGAGGATCCCCCAGTACCGAAACGGGGGAGGCCGGGGTGCCCGAGCTGTGATGACCCCACATCTGACAGTCACCTCTTAGACTTGCATCCCCCGGTCTACACCAGCAGTTAAGTCGATGCTGGGTAGGAAGCGGCTACGTGGCGCTCTAGCTAATGGAATTCAAGGAACTCGACAAGCAGCCGCCCTTGCTTGGGCACGGTCCGCAGGGTAGAGTGGCTTCGTCGTCTCCTTCTTCTTTCCTTTCCCCATGAGACTTGGAAAATCACAGAGGGCAGGGGCAAGAGCCACCAGCTCCCCCACCACCCCTCCGGGTACAGAGGGAGCTGGAGCCAGAGCTTCCTGGTCGGGGAGCCTGGCGCTCCTGTGGGACTCAGGTCCCCCGGGGTGTGAGGCCTGTGCTGCTTCTCTGTACTTCCAGGAGTGACTCTGACCTCTCTGTCCACACTGTGCACCATGCCCTGGGCGCCATCTGCTAGGTGCAGCATCTGCCACCTTTGGGACTGGCATCTTTACAAGCACCCTTACACAGGGCACGTCACGCACGCAGGGTCCAGAGACAAGTGGCAGGCCTCTGGCTCCCTCGTCAGGGAGGACACAGCTTTTCTGGATTCACAGGAAGCTTACCATCGAAGGAAGGATTATACTCAGTGAGTTGAAAATCTCCAAGCACTGACTACAGAAAGGAGCGTGCTGTCTGAGTTCCTTCAATGTCCAGCTGTCGATCCACCGAGGTACCCAAAACTCAGGAGACCAGGTCCCTCCCACCCACGGACACAGGACTGTGTCTTGCAGGGAACCTTTTATCTCAGAAGGTAAATGCGTGGGACTAGCACTTACCTGGCCCCACTGAACCAGCAGTCCTGTGAACTCTGCTGTTAGGAAAAACAGAACGGCAGTCCTCCCGAGAGCCCGCTGGACGCCTCCTCACCTGCACCAAGTGTTGTCTGTTTCAACGCACCTTGAGGTTTGTCCTGTGAGCAGACAACCGTCCTGACCACTTATGGGACTTAAAGAGCATGGGGAGTGTCCGCGGTGGCGGTTAGGAACAGTGTGTGTTGCTGCGGTCTGTGTCAACCATGGAGATGACATCTCACCGCCTCAGATTGCCATGCCCCCCAAAAACGGTGATTCTGTGGGTCTTGTCGTAGGCTCCTCTGTTCACATCTATGTCTTTCAATGGGTGGTGAGCTCGTCACGTGCATCATTCAAACCTACTGAAGAAGCGTGTGCTTGGTGAAGGTGCAACCGTTGATGGGGGTCTAAACAAGCCTCTGTGGTCCTCTGTCACGCCTGGCAGGGACCTGTGAGTGTCTCTCTTGTTGCAAGGAAAGCTGGAATCCCCACACGCACGTTGGGGTGGGCGGGTGAGGCTGCACCTTGCATTTGTAAGACCCAGAGCCCTGGGCTTCGTCTGGATGTCTTCACACCGCGGCCGCTGTCCTCCAGGGGTTGGCGGCTGTCTCAACATCCCCACATCCAACTCTCCAATGCACAGCGTCTGCGTAGACGCTCGAGCGGCTCGAGCCAGGTGTTGAACGGGCTTCCTGGGCAACACAGCTTCCCTGGGCGTCCACCTTTGTCTTAAAACCAAGAGTGTGGACAACCGCGACCACAGGAGGACATGTCCTGGCAGTGAGCAAGTGGCCGGAGGAGTTTAAAACCCTGGAGTGAAATCAAAGGCTCTTAAGAAAAACATAGATGGAAATGGCCCATCGGTCATTAATCACCAGGACTTGCCTGACCTGGGGGCGGGGCGGGATTATTGCTATTATAGACTACACAAATGTAAAGAAGAAAGTAATTACCTCCTTTTTACACTGGAAAGCTGAACGTTGAGCTGCTTGTTACCATGGCCACGCAGACGTCCGCGGCACTGGTCCCCCGGCGGCCGTGGAGGGCCAGTCAGCATCCAGCCGGGCGGCGCGGCCCCTCAGCGCCTGTCACCGGGGCACTTGCTCTATCTAGTGGGTCCTGCCCTGGGAACAAACCCATCATGGTGCACGCGCCCCCGCGGTGAAGCACACAGACCTGAGAAGGGCAAGGCTGTATGCCAGGGACTGCCAGTCTCCAAGATGGCACCGCAGCCTCACCTCCTCAGCTGTGTGTGGCGCCAAACTAGTACAGCCCAAGAGAGAAAGGGAGGCAGAGACAGAGAGACAGAAAGAGACAGGGAGATAGAGAAGGAGAAGACAGAGACAGGGACATAGAAACAGAGACACAGAGACAGGGAGATAGAGAGGGAGAGATAGAGAGAGACAGGGACATAGAAACAGAGACACGGAGACAGGGAGATAGAGAGGGAGAAGACAGAGAGAGACAGAGACATAGAAACAGAGACACAGAGACAGGGAGATAGACAGGGAGAGATAGAGAGAGACAGGGACATAGAAACAGAGACACAGAGACAGGGAGATAGAGAGGGAGAGATAGAGAGAGACAGGGACATAGAAACAGAGACAC
>PVJS01042644.1:0-17422 GCA_004027185.1 Glis glis
CTCCAGTAAAAAAAAAAAAAAAAAAGAAAAAGTTTGTCATGTTGTTTAATGTTAGTATTGCAGCCTAAAAGAGGGCTAAACTATTTTACTTTTCTACTTAATTCTTTAGAAACTGATATGGTCAGGAAATTAGATATTGAACTTATTTAATTTATTTTTTTTATTTTTTTGTGGTACTGGGATTGAACCCAGGGGCATTCTACCTCTGGGCTACACCCCCAGCCCTATTTTTTATTCTTTATTTTGAAACAGGATCTCACTAAGTTGCGGAGGGCCTCACTATTAGCTGAGGCTGGCCACGAACCCGGATCCTCTGGTCTCAGCTTCCCAAATACTGGGATTGCAAGTATGCGCCACCACGCCTGGCTTATTTTATTTTTGGTGTTGGGAATTGAACCCAGGGGCATTCTAACTCTGACCTACACCCCCAGCCCCTTTTATTTTGATACAGCAACTAAGTTGCTAAGGCTGTTCTCGAACTTGTGATTCCCCTGTCTCAGCCTCCCAAGTACTGAGATTACAGGCATGTGCCACCATGCCTTGTGAACTTAGTTTATTTTAGTAGCATATTATCATATGTGTTTGGGTTACCCGTCTTCTCAAGAAATTGTATACATGATTTAAGCTTTCTCTGATAATTCCAATGGAACTTTTGGATCCACAAGATCTTGATGGTTGTTATGCCATGGAAGGACCAATTTAACAACTTTCTAGTTAATGAAATACCAGATAAGATAATTTGTATTATCTGACCAGAGAAGAAGAAAACACATAGAATAAATACCATTTTCTTAGCAGTATATAATTGAGTATTTAACACTTTGGCTGTACAGTACACATGGTTTTATTGTAACTTTTTAGTTATCGATCTTGGTATTTTTCAAATGCTAGGTCCTATGTGTAAATCATTAGATTTTTTTCCTTATGTAAGTGATCGGATATCACTACAAAATTCCTTTCCTGTCCTGAGTTACATATTTTAGTTACATATTTTATGACCTTAGGCAGGTCTTTCTGGATTATGATTGTATCACTTGGGATGTGAAGATGTTTCATTCTAAAGGAACTGAAAGTTGCTTTCTGGTCCCCAAATTCTCAATTTTAAATAGTTCTGTTTCAGTTATGACTTTGTTTGGGTGTTTAGTTACATTGCCCAATTATATCCAAAGAAGTAACTGTTTCTGTGATTGATTGATTGTTTTTTGCGGTGCTGGAAATTGAACCCAGAGGCACTCTACCACTGACCTACATCCCCAGCTCTTTAAAAATATATGAGTTTTTAAATTTTGCAATAGGGTCTCACTAAGTTTCCAAGACTGGCCTCAACTTTTTAATCCTCTTGCCTCTGCCTCTTGAGTTGCTGGGATTAGAGGCTTGGGCCACTGCACCCTCCTATTTCTGTGATATTTAAGAATGAGAAAATGCTGCCTTTTTTTGGTTAGCCTACTTTTAAGTAGTAATAAGTTCTCAACTGAACTTAATAGTAGATCTAAGCTTTACTCTGGATAAAGTAGACCAGAAATAGTTTGTGAAATAGTAGAATAGAGGTTTATTTTCCTGGGCAAATATTAATCATCTTTTCTAGATGAATTTTTGTTAATTCTAATTTTTTTCTTTGTGGTGCTAGGAATTGAACACAGGGGCATTCTGCCTCTGAGTTACACCTCCTGCCCAATTTTATATTTTATTTGGAAACATGGTTTCGCTGAGTTTCTGAGAGCCTCATTAAATTGCTCAGGCTGGCTTTGAACCTGTGATCCCCCTGTCTCAGCCTCCCAAGTACTGGGATTATAGGCCACCACACCTGGCTAATTCTAATTTTTAATTTGAAATAGGTTGAAAAACTTCATTTTAATTTAAAAACTTTAAAAATTAGAAATGTTTTTCTTACAATTTTTTTATACTTTGAGTGATTTATTAACACACTACTTGTTGAGTGTATCTGGACTTCCGTCAGCTTAACAGAAAGGAAAAAAAGGAAACAAGGTTTTATTTATTTTTTTATTTTTTTGCGGTACCAGGGATTGAACCCAGGGGCGTTCTGCCTCCGAGCTACACCCCCAGCCTTATTTTTTATCCTTTATTTTGAAACTGGGTCTCACGAAGTTGCGGAGGGCCTCACTAAGTAGCTGAGGCTGGCTGCGAACCCAGATCCTCCAGTCTCCACCTCCCAAGTAGTGGGATTACAAGCATGCACCACCACGCCCGGCTGACAATGTTTTAAACATATAAGGGATTTCTTTTCCTCATGCACAAGGGAGTTTGAAGGAGTTCCTAGCTGGTTAAACCACCCATACCCTCAAGGATTGAGGCCCCATTGGGCTTTCTCTCCCGCCATCCTTAGCCTAATACTCTCCTGCTCTTAGCTGCAGAGGTTTGCTGTGCTATCCAGCATCAGGTCTGCATTCCAGGAAGCAGAGGGAAAGGCACAAGGCAGAAAGCCTTCCCCTTGAAGTTGCTTTGCTTTGATTAGGAAGAGAAGCCTTCCTGATTGCTCACTGCCTGCCATTGGCCAGAGCAAGGTCTCTGTCTCTGTCTGTCTGTCTGTCTGTCTGTCTGTCTCCCTCTCTCTCTCTCTCTCTCTCACACACGCGCGCGCGCGCACGTGCGTGCAGCTCCAAGCTGAGAATGGGGTGGGGGGAGTTTACTTTCCTGACTTAATAGTAGAGGGAGGTAAGGAAGAATGGGGTTGGAATATAGTGTTCATTGAGTGAATCAAATTATGGTATTTTTATCACTGGGTATAGAGAAAAGGAGTATTTTTACCTTTGCCACTTAAACAAATGTTTCTTCAGGCTTTTCTATACTCATCATACTAACTATAACGTCAAACCCAAATCTGTGCTTGTAGAATATGAACATCCTGTATTGGCAAAGTTCATATTTTATTAGGAAGATAAGATGTTAAAATAGGGTGTTAAAGTTAATTCAGACATTGGAATAATTGATTACCATTTTTTCCTGACTCTGGCAGCCTAAAGACGTAAGTGAAGAAGAAGTAAAAACTGCGTTCTATTCATGGCTACAGCAGTGTGCTACCACCATGCTTCCTTTGATAATAACGGAGGAAGACTTTATTAACCTGGGAATTAAAGATGGTAGGTAAATTTGTTATCTGGACATTTTTCTACTGAGTTACAGTGTTTTGTTTTTTTTTTTTGCGGTACTGGGGATTGAACCCAGGGACATTCTACCTCCGAGCTACACCCCCAGCCCTATTTTTTTTATTCTTTCTTTTGAAACAGGGTCTCGCTAAGTTGTGGAGGCCTCACTAAGTAGCTGAGGCTGGCTGTGAACCTGGATCCGTCTCAACCTCCCAAGTACTGGGATTACAAGCGTGCGCCACCACGCCCGGCGAGTTAGTGTTTTTAATTGATCTGTCAACTTGTGTCACATGTGAACAGTGCAGCACAATAATATTAAACAAATTTTACATTTTGAAGAAAGCCTTTAAATATGTTTAATTTTTTAAATCTTAAATTATTTCATCTCAGTTTCAATATTAACTCTCTATTTATTACTTTCTTTATAATAGGATTGAAAGAGTTTTCTTTGCGTATAGTTCATTCTTGGGATAAAGAAAAAGAAAAAGAAAAAAATATTTTTCTGTTGAGTACCAATCTGCTGCAGAAGACCACAATACAAGTAATTATATACTATTGAATATTTAATAAAGTAATATTTGTTGCATGTAATTGGCAATAATGTAAGAATTTCCTTGCAAGAACATGTATCCTGAAATGTATTAGAAACCCAAATGACAAAGAGTAAGGAATAACTTGATTTAAAATATTTTGTTCTATAATCTCTTTATCTATATAATTATTAATTTATCCTAAATTTAAAAATTCATGTTTCAGCACAAGAATATTTGAAGAATAAAGTTGATTGTGTTAACTGGCAAATGGATCATTATTTAAAATTCTTCTGTTTTTAGCCAGGCATCGTGGCACATGCGTGGATAGTAGGTTTGAGGCAGGCCTCAGCAACTTAGTGAAACTGTTTCAAAATAAAAAAATAGTTTGCATCCAGCTGCAGCTACTTAGTTAGTCCCTCCCCAACTTAGTGAGACCCTGTTTCAAAATAAAGAATAAAAAATAGGCCTGGGGGTGTAGCTCAGAGGTAGAATGCCCCTGGGTTCAATCTCCAGTACCTTCCCAAATCTTCTGTTTTGGGAATAAATGAAAACTTATTAGGGGTTTAATGTTTTAGTTAGGATATTTGCTTTTCTTATAGAAAAACTAGATGTTGTTTCTTGCTTTTTTTTTTTTTGCAGTACTAGGGATTGAACCCAGGGGCCTTCTCCCTCCGAGCTACACCCCCAGCCCTATTTTTTATTCTTTATTTTGAAACAGGGTCTCACTAAGTTATGGAGGGACTAACTAAGTAGCTGCAGCTGGCTGCAAACCTGTGGTCCTCCTGTCTCAGCCTCCCAAGTACTGGGATTACAAGCATGTGCCACATGTCTGGCTTGTTTCTTGCTTTTGAAATATAATTGAAAGAATACCATTCAGAGAAGATACAAATGTAAGAACTGTGAAAAGAATAAATCAGAATCAAAATTGCAGATAAATACATATCTGTAAAATGTATAAAGGAGATGATTTTTTTTCTCACTGATTGTAAATATATATGCTCCCTGGATGAGAAAATTGTTGTAAGCATCTTTTAAGTAATTATCTTGCATGCACAGTTTATCTTTCTCTCTTGTGTAACAGAATCAGCAATTCCATTTTCTGGGATCTGAGAAAAACACTGAAAGGACGTAACTTTGAAATGTAAAACTAATTTTTCCTTGCTACTATAGGTCCTTCTAGATCCTATGGTAAAAGAAGAAAACAGTGAGGAAATTGACTTTATTCTTCCTTTTTTAAAGCTGAACTCTTTGGGGTAAGAAGTTATGGTCAAACTAGCATGTTGAGGGACATGTTTTGACATTATCTATGGCAGGGTTTCTATGTGTAAATATTAAAATACATGTTAATGTCAGTGAATGATCTTAATGCCTTAGTAGATATTTTTCAAGGATTGTCTCTGTCTTCACAGGTTGATTAGAAATTTGCCTTGTCTTCTTAGATACCTAGAAATCTGAAGCTTATTAGAAATTTTACTTTAAGAATTGATTTGTAGCCGGGTGTGGTGGCGCACACTTGTAATCCCAGTACTTGGGAGCTGAGACTGGAGGATCCGGGTTCGCGGCAGCCTCAGCTGCTTAGTGAGGCCCTCTGCAACTTAGTGAGACCCTGTTTCAAAAAAAGAAAAAATAGGGCTGGGGGTGTAGCTTGAAGGTAGAATGCCCCTGGGTTCAATCCCCAGTACTGCCAAAAAAAAAAAAAAATTGATTTGTGAGAAGCAACTAAATATCACCCGGATCATATGTGCTTGAATAAAACAATAATTATTAGAGCAAATAAAGATATTTATTTATTCAACATTTGTTGAATGTTTAAAAATATTTCAAATTAAGTTATTCCTTCAGTGTCTTATTGTAATAATTGGAATTGTTTTTTCAACTTCTCAAAAAGAACCTCTTAATTTCTTTATTTCTTATAGAGTATGAGAATCTCATATAAACCTCCTAAAATTCCTCACAGAGAGCTTTTAGTAGATGTAGTAGTGACATATTCTTATGTCTGTATATGTTTTAGTAAAGGAATTAAACTGTAAAGTAAAAATGTTTAAATATAATACAATATGCATTAATACAAAGTAAAATATCTTCAGATTCTAATTTTAGGAATTTATTATTGTATCTCTATTATCATGAATGAAGTTGCAACCGAAGTCAAGAATTAGGTTAAAGTTTATGTTTCTATAACATTTCTATACATTTCAGAGGTGACATTTAAGAGACAATAAATCTTCAATTAGTCTAAGCACTTCAAAAGCATTCATAATTATATTGATTATCAAACTAAAAATTATTTGAGGGTAGAAAGTATTTATGTGTGTTAAGACAGATTTTTAAAGTAATCCTGTTAAGACCAAACTCTTAGTTACTGCATATGTTTGAAGTAAAAAATAATTTTGTGTGTGTGTGTTGCTCGGTATTGAAACCAGGGGCATTCTACCTCTAGGTTACACCCCCAGCCCTATTTTATTATATTTTATTTCATTTTATTTTTTTGTGGAACTGGGGATAGAACCCAGGGGAATTCTACCTCCGAGCTACACCCCCAACTCTATTTTTTTTTTTTTTTTTGCGGTACCGGGGATTGAACGCAGGGGTGTTCTACCTCCACGCTACACCCCCGGCCCTATTTTTTTATGCTTTATTTTTGAAACCGGGTCTCACGAAGTTGCGGAGGGCCTCACTAGCAAGAGAGAGAGAGAGAGAGAGAGAGAGAGAGAGAGGAGAGAGAGATCGATTGATTGATCGATTGATGGATCGATCATGCGCGCGCGCATGCGCACTGAGGCTGGCCGTGAACCCGAATCCTCCGGTCTCCGCCTCCCAAAGTACTGGGTTTACAAGCGTGCGCCCCCACGCCCGGCCTTATTCTTTATTTTGAAACAGGGTCTCACTAAGTTGCGGAGGGCCTCACTAAGTAGCTGAGGCTGGTTGCGAACCTGGATCCTCCTGTCTCAGCCTCCCAAGTACTGGGATTACAAGCGTGCGCCACCACGCCTGGCTTATTTTTTTATTTTGAAACAGGGTCTCACTAAGTTGCTGAGAGCCTCGCTATTGCTAAGACTGGCTTCGAACCTGCGTTCCTCCTTTCTCAGCCTCCCAAGTACTGGGATTATAAGCATACACCACCATGCCCAGCAAATAATACTAATTTTAAAAGCTGTGAATCAGGTGGGTGTGGTGGTGCACGCCTGTAATCCCAGTACTTGGGAGGCTGAGGCAGGAGGATTGCAGGTTCGAAGCCAGCCTTGGCAACTTAGCAAGGCTCTCAGCAACTTAGAGAACGTAGAGAGTTTTAGAAATTTATCAGAAACATTAGAGCCAGGCATGGTGGTGCATGCCTGTAATCTCAGTTCTTGGGAGGCTGAGACAGGAGGATCACAGGGTTGAGGCCAGCCTCAGCAGTTTAGCAAGACCCTCAGCAACCTAGTGAGACCCTGTTTCCAAGTAAGAAATAAAATCGGAGCCGGTCGTGGTGGCGCACGCATGTAATCCCAGTACTTTGGGAGGCGGAGACCGGAGGATCCGAGTTCGCGGCCAACCTCAGCGCGCATGCGCAGGCGCGCGCACAATTTATCTCTCTCCTCTCTCCTCTCTCTCTCTCTCCTTGTCTCTCTCTCTCTCTCTACCTAGTGAGGCCCTCTGCAACTTCGTGAGACCCGGTTTCAAATAAAGCATAAAAAAAATAGGGCCGGGGGCGTAGCGCGGAGGTAGAACGCCCCTGGGTTCAATCCCCGGTACCGCAAAAAGAAAAAAAAAAAAGAAATAAAATCGGGCTGGGGTTGTAGCTCAGAGGTAGGATGCCTCAGGGTTTAATCCTGAGTACCACAACAAAAAAAAAACAAGGAAGCTGTGAATCAGATGTAGCATTACACAGTATACCTTCTCTCAAGTAAAGAATTTCTAAGATTTTACTCTTCCAAAATTCATTAACTAGACCATAAAGAAAAACTTCAGCATTTTTACAGCTAGATCTTATCCTGCTTCAGTCTGTTCCCACATAACAATTCATGTCTTTTGCAGAGGTGTGGGTTCCCTGGGCGGGTCCTCCATGGAGCATGTCACCCACAGCCTCCTGGGACGCCCTTTGTCTCGGCAGCTGATGTCCCTTGTAGCAGGACTTAGGAACGGAGCGCTTTTACTTACTGGCGGAAAGGTATACGTTAAAACATGCTCTTTTTCACTAATAACTTTTAACTGTTCTCTTTGGGTTTTGATCGTCTTCTATATAGGGTTGTTAATACAAGATAGAGAAAACATTCATTCAATAACTTTTTCTTTTTGGTGGTACCGGGGATTGAACCCGGGGTGCTCTATCTCTGAGCCCCTTTCTACACCCCCAACTCCTTTACTTATTTTTTTTTGGTACTGGGAATTGAGACCCTGTTTCAAAACAAAACAAAAAATAAAATAGGGCTGGGGGGTGTAGCTCAGAAGTAGAATGCCCCTGTCTTCAATCCCCAGCACCACACACACACACACACACACACACACACACACACACAAGTACTCATCAGACAAGATAAAACCAAATAGTCCTATAACCATTAAGGAAATTGAATTTGTAATTAAAAAGCTAATGATAAAGGAATTTCTAGGCGTGGATGGTTGCGTTGAAAATTTTACCAAACATTTAAAGAAAGAATGCCAGTTTTAATAGTCTGAAGGTTGTGCTGTATGCTAATTAGTGGTCACAGAAATGACCTTTAGTCACAAGAAAATGTTAATTAAAATTGGTATGTAAGATAATAGAGAAATGGGTTATAATTTCTTCATTAAAATAGGGAATTAATGAACGAAACACTTCCATTGACGTTATGTACATATGTGAGAATACCAGTGCCAATCTCAATGTCATGTATGGGGAAGGGGAGGGAGCTGGAGGAAGCTCACCAAGTGCTGTGCGCATGTATGTCTATCACTCTGAACTACATTATGATGTCAGACTACAATGCACCAATAAGAGTACATTAAAATCATTGAAATTAAGTGTGAATATATTTCATTTATCTAGAAATTTATTTAGGGTAAATATTCTCTTTTATTAATAATAAAGCATTACCTGTTTTTAATGGTTTGATTTAAATATTAGTAGTTTTTAAAATGTTATAAAAATGCCGGGCGCAGTGGCTCATGCTTGTAATCCCAGTACTTGGGAGGCTGAGAGAGGAGGATCGCAGGTTTGCGGCCAGCCTCAGCTACTTAGTGAGGCCCTCCGCAACTTAGACTCTGTTTCAAAATAAAGAATAAAAAATAGGGCTGGGGGTATAGCTCTGAGGTAGAATGCCTCTGGGTTCAATCCCCAGTACCGCATACACACAAAAAGTTATAAAAATATATTAGATACATATTTTCTGTCTATGTACTATAATGAACACAGGATACAGCCGACTCCTAGCACATTGGCAGCTTAAGGGAAGAGCCGTATTCAGTAGCATCAGAGGCCCACGCAGCAGCTAGACTGGGGTATGCATATTGATCGATGAGGCCAAATCTTGGTGATTGCCACAATGACAGAAGCTATTTCTGAGATTAAATATATTGGGAATTCTAACAAAGCAATTATTTTCTAGGGAAGTGGAAAATCAACTTTAGCCAAGGCAATATGTAAAGAAGCATTTGACATATTGGATGCCCACGTGGAAATAGTTGACTGTAAAGTTTTACGAGGTATGAATTTGGTAACACTCTACATAAATCCCTTTTTGGTAGACAGGAATGTTATTATTAATGGTATCAATCTAATAAATACAGATATCATCTAGTCTTTAACTTTTCTGCTAATCATTTAGTCATTGAAAATCCTTAGAAAATTTAAATTTTTGATTCTCTATTTTATTTAGGAACTGGGAATTGAACCCAGAGGCATTTTACCTCTGACCTACATCCCTAGGCCTTTTTATTTTTATTTATTTTTTGCAGTACTGGGGATTGAACCCAGGGGCATTCTACCTCTGGCTACACCCCCAGCCCTATTTTTTATTCTTTATTTTGAAACAGGGCCTCGCTAAATTGCAGAGGGCCTCACTAAGTAGCCGAGGCTGGCCGCAAACCCGGATCCTCTGGTTTCAGCCTCCCAAGTACTGGGATTACAAGCATGCGCCACCACGTCCAGCTTCTAGGCCTTTTTATTTTTTTTTTTTTTTACTTTGAAACAGGGTCTCAATAGTTGCTGAGGGTCTTGCTAAACTGCAGAGGCTGGCCTCAAATTTGCGATCCTCCTGTCTCAGCCTCCAAGTACTGAGATTACAGGCATGCACCACCATACCTGGCTCTAATGTTTTTGATAAATTCCTAAAACTTTCTGTTTGATGGAGGCCTATTTTTTTCTAGCCAAAACTCTTTGTAGACTGTATTCCTGGAAATGCCAAATTATACAACTCTGAGAAAGTTGGTATTTAGAATATACTCTAGTGGGTATAAATAGTCTCAGAATTGCTATAGGAAACTGGTAGAGTGGTTGTGTCAAGGAAGTGGGTGGCTGTGGACAACATTGAGGAGAATTACAATTCACTATATAAAACTTTGTACTTTTTAAAGTCTTTAATGTTTACATTATTATCTATTCAATCAAAACAATAGACTGTGAAGACTTTAAACAGTTAATCCCCCCTTCAGCTACCATTACCAAATAGTCTCAACTACTGATCGTATCTCAATTTTTTTTTCTAGCATATAATAAGAAACTAAGAAATAGCCTTTTTGTGTGTGTGTGTGTGTGTGTGGTACCAGGGATTGAACCCAGGGGCATTCTACCTCAGGGCTACACCCCCAACCCTATTTTTTAGTCTTTATTTTGAAACAGGGTCTCACTAAGTTGCAGAGGGCCTCACTAAGTAGCTGAGACTGGCCGCAAACCTGGATCCTCCTGTCTCAGCCTCCCAAGTACTGGGATTACAAGCGTGTGCCACCACACCCAGCTAGAAATAGCCTTTAAAACCCCATTATTAGCCGGGTTTGGTGGCGCACACCTGTAATCCCAGTACTTGTAAGGTTTGAGACTAACCTCAGCAACTTAACCAGGCCCTCTGAAACCTAGGCGAGACCCTCTTTCAAAATAAAAAATAAAATAAGGATAGGGGTGTAGCTCAAAGGTAGAATGCCCCTGGGTTCAATCCCCAGCACCACAAACAAAACAAAATTACCTCATTTGCTATAAAGGAGGTCCTAGAGTTACTGTCTATCTCTTACAATTCTGCTCGAAGTTTCATGAGAATTTTTTTTTTTTTGTGTGTGTGTGTGTGTGTGTGTGTGGTACTAGGAATTGAACCCAGGGGCATCCTACCTCTGAGCTATGCCCCCCAGCCCTATTTTATTTTTATTCCGAAACAGGGTCTCACGAGGTTGGTGAGTCTCACTCACTACTTGCTGAGGCTGTCCTCGAACCTGCGATCCTCCTATCTCAGCCTCCCAAGTACTGGGATTACAAGCCTGCACCACACACCCCACAGAAAATTGTAATTTAGAGCTAAGTAACAGGAAATCTTTACATCATTATATTATATATACACAAATTATGCATTTGTGTATTTTCTGTTCTTTGAAAATCAGAACTTTGTACCTCACTGGCAAATTTGAAGCCAAGTTTGTGATTCAAATATAGAAACTTTGTAACTTCCAAATATCCAGGTAGCTATGTTTGTGTTCATTTTGCCTGTCCTGAACATTATCATTTATGTTTTCCCACATACTATTTTTATTTTACTATTTTATTATAAGCCATCAGAAATTTTCTGTGGAATGAGACTGAGTATAAATAAATGCATTCGGGCTGGGCATGGTGGCACACACTTGTAATCCCAGTACTTTGGGAGGTGGAGACCGGAGGATCCGGGTTTGGGGCCAGCCTCAGCTCTCTCTCTCTCTCTCTCTCTCTCTCTTTCTTCTGTCTCTCTCTATCTCTCTCTCTCTCTCTCTTTCTCTACCTAGTGAGGCCCTCCACAACTTTGTGAGACCCGGTTTCAAAATAAAGTATAAAAAAACAGGGCCGGGGGTGTAGCACGGAGGTAGAATGCCCCTGGGTTCAATCCCCGGTACCGCAAAATAAATAAATAAATAAATAAATAAATAAATAAATAAATAAATAAATAAATTGATTTGGACAGAAATTACAGTGGCATATTCCTTTTCTTTTCTTCTTTTTTTTTTTTTTTGGTATTGGGGATTGAACCCAAGGGTGTTTACCTCTGAGCTATACCCTCATTCCTTTTTATTTTTTATTTTGAAACAGGGTCTTGCTACGTTACCGTGCACTGGCCTCAAACCTGGGATCTTCCCGTCTCAGCCTCCCAAGTACTGAGATTCCAGGCACTTGCCGCCACTCCCAGCTAGCATAGTCCTTTCCTTAGTTATAAAATTTGGCATGTTCCTCAGTCCATTGAGACTATATTAATTGAATCATGTTGGTAACAAGCAAGGTTTTGTGATTGGTATATTGACAAAATACAAATTGGAATTTTTTAATTAAACCAATATTGAGCTCTTCTAATGCTTTCAAAAGGGTAGCCTGAAATTTTTTAGCCCTGAAACAACACTGAAACCATATCTTCTGTGTTAAGGGAAAAGGCTTGAGAACATGCAGAGAACCCTGGAGGCGGCTTTCGCGGAGGCAGCGTGGAGGCAGCCCTCTGTTGTTCTGCTGGACGATCTGGATCTCATTGCAGGACTGCCTGCTGGCCCCGAACAGGAGCACAGTCCTGACGCAGTGCAGAGCCAGCGGCTCGCACATGGTAACGCCTCCTCTACTGGCTGAAGGCCTTTTTCTTTGGTCAGTCAGCGTTTTTAGTCTTCGTGGCAAATCTACTGTCAGAGAACAGTTTGTATGCTGTGTTATGTATTGTTCTTGAGGCCTCTGGTAACATTCTGCATTTGTACTGAGTTAGCAAAATTGGTAGAAGAGAATCAATGTGAAAATACTGTAGCTTTGTGCGTAGTCTTTTGGAGCCTTTTCATTCTCCTTTATTTATTAGAAATTATTTAATTTACAGATTTACTCTTGCTTTTGTTCATTTGACAAATATTTGTCAAATGCTTCTGCCAAGTCTGTATTTTTTTTTTTTTGCAGTACTGGGGATTGAACCCAGGGGCATTCTACCTCTGAGCTACACCCCCAGCCCTATTTTTTATTCTGTATTTTGAAACTGGGTCTCACTAAGTTGTGGAGGCCTCACTAAGTAGCTGAGATTGGCTTTGAACCTGCGATCCTCCTGTCTCAGCCTCCCAAGTACTGGGATTACAAGTGTGCACCACCACACCCGGCTCCGAGTCTGTATTTTTAAAGTCAAAAAGAGGAATAAAAAGTTAACAATTTCGTACAGAGTAATAATAATAAGGATGGTCGCCATGTGTTGGGTGTCCTCTCTGAACTGGGGGCAGCTCTATGCTCTTCATGCAGATACTTGCCTGGTTTTACAGGTCAGTAAGTGGATATTGAGAGAGATTAAGTTAATCGGACCAGGGCCACCAACTAGGAGGTGGTAGGGTGTACTGTGGTAGAAATATGTGCAGGGCTATAGGAACATATAACCTAACTTCGGGGTGAGGTGGGGTAAGGAGTTTATCAGGGAAGGCTTTTCTGAATTGACGACTGAGCTGAATTTTGTTGGAGTAGTAGAAATTAGCATAAAGCACTTCTATGCTAATGAAGAAGTAAAAGTAGGATCTACAGGCAAAGACACAGAGGTACAAGAAGTCATGGTGTGTTGGGGACTATGACATTGATGGGAGCTTAGAGTGCAGGGAGAGGCCTGGTGGGAGGTGAGGCTAGAAGATTTGGCAGCATTGAGCTGCCTCCAGGTTCTTGAGAGCCTTAACAGATACAAAATGTAACCAGAGTGGCTTGAGTTGTTATTAACTAGCGTTCATCTCAAATTTTGAATTCTGTAATACCTGTAAAGCTAGTGTCAACTAGTCTTTTTTTTTTTTAATGGTACTAGGGATGGAACCCAGGGGCATTGTATCCAGCCATATTTTATTTTATTTTTAAATTTTGAAAGAGGGTCTCACCAAGGTGCAGAGGGCTTTGCTAAGTTGCTGAGGCTGTCCTCGAACCTGTGATCCTCCTGTCTCAGCCTTCCAAGTACTGGGATTACAGGTGTGCGCCACCATACCTGGCATCAGCTAGGTCTTATACTGAATCCTAAACATTGGGCATTGGTCTAGTGTTGAAGGGAGTACTGTGAATTTCTGGATCAGGACTCAATATACATTACTAATGCCTGTTTCAGTTCTGACCTTCTTCTTGCAAGACCATGGTTGGAAAGTCAGAAAAATGAACTGTATTTTGTTTAATAAATAGAACACAGTGTGGATATGTATTGCTTTTCTAGAATATTCATTTCAGAGAAACCCTTTTATTTTTCATTCACTTACTTTATAAGATCAAGGAGTAGGGAAACGTACTAGACTTTGTTTTGAGAATACAAAGTTTACAGTACCTCATATACCTCCATTATATCGATTACAGCCTGGCCCATATTAGGTCCTCAATAGATAAATCAGTGAATGAATAGATGAATTATTTTTTTTAAAAAGAAGCTGCTCTAGCCGGGTGTGGGGGCACACGCTTGTAATCATAGTACTTGGGAGGCTGAGACAGGAAGACCGCAGGTTTGCGGCCAGCCTCAGCTACTTAGTGAGGCCCTCCGCAACCTAGTGAGACCCTGTTTCAAAATAAAGAATTAAAAATAGGGCTGGGAGTGTAGCTCAGATGTAGAATGCCCCTGGGTTCAATCCCCAGTACTGAAAAAAAAAAAAAAGAAGCCGGGTGTGGTGGCGCATGCTTGTAATCCCAGTACTTGGGAGGCAGAGAGCGGAGGATCCGGGTTCGCGGCCAGCCTCACCTACTTAGTGAGGCCCTCCGCAACTTCGTGAGACCCGGTTTCAACATAAAGTATAAAAAATAGGGCCGGGGGTGTAGCGCAGAGGTAGAACGCCCCTGCGTTCAATCCCTGGTACCACAAAAAAAAGCTGCTCCATCTTAAAGCTCAATGCTAGGTTGTCATTATTTTTTATAAGTATATAATTTTAAAATTTCATGTTTTTTTCTGAGCTTTTACAATGTATTTCTTAATTCTAGCTTTGAATGATATGATCAAAGAGTTTATTTCCCTGGGAAGTTTGGTTGCACTGGTGGCCACGAGCCAGTTTCAGCATTCTCTACATCCTTTCCTTGTTTCTGCTCAAGGAATTCACATATTTCAGTGTGTTCAACACATTCAACCTCCTAATCAGGTAACACGTTACTTAAAAGATTATTGAAATGTGTCTCTCTTTATAGGCATTATTTTTATTTTATTAATGATTTATAGCTTTTAACATAATATCTCTCAGTGACCTCAGAATATTTAAAAGCAACTTTTGATGCATATTGTGCTTGGTGTACAGTTATAATGTAGGACCATCTGAAGTGTTGTTACTGTATACTTTCTAAGGAAATAACTTTCTGAAAACAATGTTTCTTCCGAATGAGAAAGAACAATGAGAAATGTGGATCAATGTCTTTTGGGGGGGGGGGAGGTACTGGAGATGGAATCCCGGGACATTCTAGCTACACCCTCAGCCCTTTTTTACTTTTTAATTTTGAAACAGGGTCTTACTAAGTTACTGAGGGTCCCACTAAGTTGTTGAAACTGGCCTTGAACCTGCAATTCTCTGTCTCAGCTTCCCAAGTACTGGGATTACAGGCATATGCTACTGTGCCCACCTTAGATATCTTTTCTTGTGTGTGTGTGTGGTACTGGGGACTGAGCCCAGGGGCATTCTACCTCCAAACTACACCCCCAGCCCTATTTTCTATTCTTTCTTTATTTTTTTGCGGTACCGGGGATTGAACCCAGGGGTGTTCTACCTCCGTGCTACACCCCGTCCCTATTTTTTTATACTTTATTTTGAAACCGGGTCTCATGAAGTTGCGGAGGGCCTCACTAAATAGATGAGGCTGGCTGCGAACCTGGATCCTCTGGTCTCCGCCTCCCAAAGTACTGGGATTACAAGCGTGCGCCACCATGCCCGGCCTTCTATTCTTTATTTTGAAATAGGGTCTCACTAAGTTGCAGAGGACCTTACTAAGTAGCTGAGGCTGGCCGCGAACCTGCGATCCTCCTGTCTCAGCCTCCCAAGTACTAGGATTATAAGCATGCGCTGCCACACCTGGCTTTTAAATATCTTTCAACAATTTGATTAAGCTGGGCTGAGACAGGAAGATTGCAGGTTTGCAGCCAGCCTCAGCTATTTAGCAAGGCCCTCTACAATTTAGTAAAACCCTGTTTCAAAATAAATATAAATAAAATAGGGCTGGGGATATAGCTCAGAGGCAGAAAGCCCCTGGGTTCAATCCCTAGTACCACACACACAAAAAAAGAAGTGTATTCCAGGACTGGCATGCACTTCTAAATTCTTATTTAAAATTCTTACCTAGTAGCTGGGCAGGGTGGCGCACACTTGTAATTCCAGTATTTGGGAGGCTGAGACAGGAAGATCTCAGGTTTGCGGCCAGCCTTAGCAACTTAGTGAGACCCTCTTTCAAAATAAAAATAAAATAGGATGGGGGGTGTGTGGCTCAGAGGTAGAATGCCCCTGGGTTCAATCCCCAGTGCCACACACAAAAAATCACAAAATTCTCACCTAGTCGCTGGACATGGTGGCGCATGCCTGTAATCCCAGTACTTGGGAGGTTGAGACGGGAGGATCACAGGTTCGAGGACAGCCTCAGCAAGTAGTGAGGCTCTCATCAACCTAGTGAGACCCTGTTTCAAAATAAAAATAAAATAGAGCTGGGGGTGTAACTCTGAGGTAGAATGCTCCTAGGTTCAATCCCAGTAACACACACACACACACACACACATACACACACACACACACAAAGTAAAATAAATAAAATAAGATTCTTGCCTAGTATCTACCCTAAACTTTATGCTATTTAACTGTTGTTGAAAAACAAAAGTATTTTGCTTATTATTAAATGCTACAGAATGGTAGTGATATTGGTTTAGGATGTTTTTTAGAAATAAATTTTATAGGCACAAAAGAACCCTCTTACAGGAGCCATATATTACTAAAATCTTTTTATTGAATAAATAAATGGCAATCACTTATCAATGTGACTTTTTTTTTTTTTTGCAGTACCAGGGATTGAACCCAGAGGCATTCTACCTACAAGTTATACCCCCAACCCTATTTTATTCTTTATTTTGAAACAGGGTCTCACTAAGTTGCGGAGGGCCTCACTAAGTAGCTGAGGCTGGCCGTGAACCTGTGATCCTCCAATCTCAGCCTCCCAAGTACTGGGATTACAAGTACGTGCTCCACTACGCCTGGCTTTAGTGTGACTTTTTTACAGCTCTACTGAAGTATAATTGAAGTACAGCAAACTCACACATTTAAAGTATATAAACTAATCAGTTCTAACATATGTATATACCATAAGATCATCACCACAGTTAAGAAACACTTCCCTCACTCCCACAAGTTTAGGCCTTTGCAGTCCATCCCTCCTCCACTGTATCCCCATGCATTACTAATTTGCTTTCTGACACTATACATTATGTCAATTTGATTTTTCTCCAAATACATGTAGTCATGCATACATAATGACATTTTGGTCTTTTGTGGACCGTGTATAATATGGTGGTCCAATAAGAAAAATTCCTATCACCTACCTAGTGACTTCATAGCTGTACTATGAAGGTGTACTAGTACTTGGGAGGCTGAGACGGGGAATCGTAGGTTTGAGGCTAGCCTCAGCGGTTTAGCAAGACACTATTTCTTTTTTTTTTTTTTTTTTTTTTTTTT
>PVJS01042645.1:0-17422 GCA_004027185.1 Glis glis
AACCTGCAATCCTCCTGTCTCAGCCTCCCAAGTACTGGGATTACAAGCGTGCACCACCACGCCTGGCTTTTCCCACTGTTTTAAAGTAAATGCTAAGGCTGGGCGTGGTGGCAAACGCTTGTAATCCCAGTACTTGGGAGGCGGAGACCGGAGGATCTGGGTTCATAGCCAGCCTTAGCTACTTAGTGAGGCCCTCCGCAACTTCGTGAGATCCAGTTTCAAAATAAAGGATAAAAAATAGGGCTGGGGGTGTAGCTCGGAGGTAGAACGCCCCTGGGTTCCATCCCTGGTACTGCAAAAAATAAAAATAATAAAAATAAAAATAAAGTAAATGCTATTCAAGCAGAATCTCAAGCCAGTCTCAGAACTTAGTTACTGTTCGCACTCCAAACAAGGCACGATACCTATTCTGTTGTCAAATACTTACAACTTTTTGTTATCTGCGCCAATGAGAGAGATATTCTGCTAATAATAATTAAAAAATCCACACAGAACCAAGTATCCCACTTTGGCCTAGAGTGTTGCCATTCTTTGCTGGGCAATTATGTGACAATTGTTAATGAATGCCTATTTTCATTCTTTTGGCTTTCATGTTTATTCTTTGTCCCTGTGACAATGCTGAGATAGCCCTCTGCTCCTCATTTTGTAGTAGGTCCTTATGGCGGACCAAGTAGTGTCCACGCATTTTAGCCACTTTTAGGGGTTGTCTCCACAATGCGTGTGTCCCGTTTTCTCCCCATTCGTCCTTCATGCCCCTTCCACACGTCAGCTAGCATGACTCACCGTCGCATCTTGTGGAATGGTACTACATGGTTCTGGAAGGCACTGTTCTCAGGGCGCCCTAAACGGCAGCCTGGGATAAGAGTGCTGGCTGTGTGTGGGATTTGGATTTGAATCCAAATCCCGGATCTACCCACTTACTGTCTGTCTGACCCAGGCAGGTTTGGCCCTAGACAAGTCTGTCTTGATTCCATGCAAGTTTCCTAACTCTTCTATTTCTCAGTCTCCTCATCTGTAAAATGGTGCTAAAAACTCCCGCCTGATATTTAGGGATGTTACAAGAATTAAAAGCAGGAATTTGGGGGAATGTGGCGATTGACCCAGAGTCAAGCACTGAATAAATAACTAATGATGACAATATTAATTCTAATAAACTAATAGCTCTAGATCACTTACTTTTAGAATACACAAGAAAAATTTCCTTGTTTTTAATGCTATCACATTTTTTTTTTTTTTTTTTTGCGGTACCGGGGATGAAACGCAGGGGCTACGCCCCCGGCCCTATTTTTTATACTTTATTTTGAAACCGGGTCTCACAAAGTTGTGGAGGGCCTCACTAAGAAGAGAGAGAGAGAGAGAGAGAGAGAGAGAGAGAGAGAGAGAGAGACAGGGAGAGAAAGAGCGAGAGAGCTGAGGCTGGCCGCAAACCCGGATCCTCTGGTCTCCACCTCCCAAAGTACTGAACAACTTAGTGAGAACCTCAGCCACTTAGCGAGAACCTATTTCAAAATAGAAAGGGCTGGGGGTGTAGCTCAAAGGTAGAACATCCCTGGGTTCAATCCCCAGTACCAAAAAAAAGTATAGCTAATAGCATAAATAGGAGTATTTATAGTGCTGACTATATGCTTTAAGAACATTAGATATTCTTGCCTCCATCTGTCCTGCCCCACCTGTCATCACACTCCTCCCAAATTGAGAATCTGTTTTAGAGAAAAAGGATGGTGGGTTGGTCAAGATTCCAGAGAGCCTCTAATAGGGCTCTTCTAGTTCTAGGAGTTTAAGATTTAGATACTAAGTGCCCAAACTCTAGAGATCCAAGTACTGTTCTAAAGAAAAGAGAAGTCCCAATGTAAAGAGATTCAATGAGAAATGAGATGGGAACAAAAGTTTATATATTAAGAAGGAGGAGGAGAAGGAGGATGAGGAGGAGACAAGAAGAAGAGAAGAAGCTTGGCACTTGGAATGTCACTCTAAGAAAAGAAAGCTTTTAATTTAACAGGAATGACGCGACGATGACTGACGTCGTAGGAGGTAAACTTCACCCAGTGATTCCCTTTCTCTTGGGAAGATGAAGACAGTAGAAAAAAATCATTCTATCAGCCATAGAACTCCCTGAAGATTTTGAAAACTTCTTTCTTAGAAATCTTTAAGAAAACAATACATACCCATCTGCTTGGGATACTTTAGGGCTCAAGTCAAATAACTGTGGACTATGGGTATGAGATTCTGACTTCAGGGAATTTCTTTCATATCTGTATAATGAATCTAGAAAAGGCCAAGCTGACTTATAACAGGATCATGAATCTGGAGTCTTCTTTCCCCCTCTAGCTAGTTGTATCATGTTGAGCAATCCTTTAGCCTCTCTGAGCATCAGTTTCTGCCCCAGAAAACAAAGGAGTAGACCAGATGGTCTCCAATGCCCCTGAGAACTCGCGCTGTGTAGTCTGCCCTCTGAGTTTGAATCCCTGCTGTATCATTTATGTCACCTACAGCAAGCGACTGTGTCCTTCTAAGCCATCCTCTGCTCATGTGTCTAATGAGGGTAATACTTCCCTTCTAGGTAGGGTTCTTGTGCTCAACAAAGGCCATTTGTCACTATTATAATCTTCTGGTGTTTAATGGATAAGGTGACTTGTAAGTGCAGTCCTGCACCCCTTCAGATGTTTTGGCCAATGATGGATTATATGTGCAATGGTGATTCCATAAGATTACAATGAAACTGAAAAATTCCTATCACCTACTACTTCCCCTGTGCTTTTTCTGTGTTTAGATAGATGACTGCCTTGTACTGTAATTACCTTACAGTATTCAGTACAGTAACATGCCTTACAGGTGTATGGCCTAGGAGCAATGGGCTGTATCGTATAGCCTAGGTGTGAAGTAGACAATACCATTTAGGTTTGTGTAAGTATCCTGCCCTGTGATGTTTGCACAATGACAAAATCTCCTAACAACACACTTGTCAGAATGCATCTGGTTTGATTGTGTCTCCCAAGGGTTGATGTGTGAGGCACTAAGAAGATGGAGACTTAATCTGGCTATGATTTTCAGAGGTGCAGCCTCTGGGAGGTAACTATAATTAGATGAGCTCACCAGGCGGAGCCCTGTGATTGAATGCTGGTGACTTTAGAAGAAAGGGGAGATGAATATACACATGCACTCTCTTGGTCTCACCGTGCGATGATTCTGCCAGCAAGAAAGCCATCACCATGCAGCTCCTTGACCTTGCACCTCCAGAACCGTGAGCCCATATAACTCACCCAGTCTGCGATATTATGTTATTGGCAGCAGAAAATAAACTATTACAAACACTGAGTTCAATATATCCGATATGCACTTACCCCCTTTCTAGATCCCCAAGCTGTAACCCTATGAGAGGAGGGTTTTGCTATTGCTGTATCATGAATACAATAAAGTGTAACAAGAAGCACCCTTTCATCCCTTTTAGGTACTGATTTCTTGTCTTGTAATGATTTCCACCCTCTTCAGCCTGGTTATCATAGCAGCACCCCCAGGAGAAGCAGCTGCACTTTAGGAAGAGTGGGGGGAACCTCTCGGGGTGGGAGGGGAAGAACTAGGTGGCCATTTACATGACAGATTTATTTATTTATTTATTTATTTATTCATTTATTTATTTATTCATTTATTTATTTATTCATTGTGGTGCTGGGGAGTGAACCTGGGGCATTCTACCTCCGCGCTACACCCCCGGCCCTATTTTTTTTATGCTTTATTTTTGAAACCGGGTCTCACGAAGTTGCAGAGGGCCTCACTAGGTAGAGAGAGAGAGAGAGAGAGAGAGAGGAGAGACATAGATCGATCGATCCATCGATCGATTGATTGATCGATTGTGCGCACGCGTGCGCGCTGAGGTTGGCCGCGAACCCGGATCCTCCGGTCTCCGCCTCCCAAAGTACTGGGATTACAAGCGTGCGCCACCACGCCCAGCCCTATTTTTTATTCTTTATTTTGAAACAGGGTCTCACGAAGTTGCGGAGGGCCTCACTAAGCAGCTGAGGCTGGCCTGGAACCTGCCATCCTTCTGTTTCAGCCTCCCAAGTACTGGGATTACAAGTGTGCACCACCACGCCTGGCTCACATGACAGATTTAGAGAGGAAGTTACCCCTCAGGCACAATGAGGTGGGACTCCCCAGCCCAGGATGCCTAGTCCCCTTGCTCTCTGTCCTTTCTCCACTTCTAGCAATACTTTTTGTTTGCTTATTGTTTTCAGTTTGATTTTTGTAGCAACTTTATGAGCTCTTTGTTACAAAGTCTAAGTTTTTGTTACAACTTTATAATTCACACGCTGTACAAATATACACATTTAAAGTGTGTAGTCATTTTGCATATTCACTAAGTTGTATAGTCATCACCACAATCACTTTTAGAATATGATCACCGCCCCCCAAAGAAACCCCATACCCATTAGCTGTCCCTCCCCATTCCTCCCTGGAAAACTCTCATCTCATTTCTGCCCCTATAGATTTGCCTATTCCACACATTTCACATAAATCGAATCATACAATTTGTTGTCTTTTGTGTCTGGCTTCTCTCACTTAGCATGAGTTTTCAAGGTCCGTCAATGTTGTAGCAATAATACATTTCTGTTTATGGCTGAATAATATTTCATCATATCCTACATTTTGTTTACCTCTTCATCAGTTAATAGGTATCTGGGTTTTTACTCTTTGAGTTATTATGAATCATACTGTTATGGACATTTGGGTGAATTTTTTGTGCTTACATATGTCTTCATTTCTCTTTGGTATATACCTAGGAGTGGAATTCCTGGTATGATGATGCAACGTTTAGCATTTTGAGGAATTGTCAAACTCTGTTCTGGAGTGGCTGCACCATTGAAATTCCTACCAGCAATGTTAGAGGCTTCTGATTTCTCTACCTGCTTATCAACACTTGATATTCTTTTTCTATTTTATTATAAACATCCTAGCAGGTATAAAGTAGTATCTCGTGGTTTAGATTTTATTTCCTTCAGTGGCTAATGATGTTGAGTATCTTCTTTTCATGGGCTTGTATTTTGTGTATCTTCTTTGGATGCATCCCTATTCAAATCTTTTTTTCTGGCATTATTTCTGACAGTGAGGCATGATATTAGAATATAGTCTCATCCTTCATAGGTTGGCTATGGTCCTTCTAAGCCCTTGGGTAAGAACGTGTGTCCCAGGGAGGAAACGTGGGAGCTCTACTTCCAAATGTGGACAAGAAGAGAGTGGTCAGCAGTTAAGATCCCCATTCTCTCTGGGATTGTGAGTATAATCAAGGAAGAGATTATACTCACTGTTTTCTAGGCATGTTTCTATTCAAAGAAAGAAAGAAGGAAAGAAGAAAGGAAGGAAGGAAGGAAGGAAGGAAGGAAGGAAGGAAGGAAAGAAGGAGGGAAGGAGGGAAGGAGGGAAGGAGGGAAGGAAGGAAGGAAGGAAGGAAGGAAGGAAGGAAGGAAGGAAGAAATAAAAGAGAACCTGAAAGTAGAAGACACAGGCTCAATTCCTGGTTCTACTTAGTGACTATGAACAGATTGATTGGTGGGCTGCTTAGCTTCTTTGAACCTTTCTTTCCACCCACCCCCCGTTTCATTTATTCTCTTTCCTCTTTAAAATTGAAGTATAATTTACATATAGCCAAATTTACCATTTTGAGCCTGTATTTTATTTTCTTTCTGTATGATGCATTGGACATTCATCAGTATTACTATAAGCATCAATAAGTTGTTCTCCGTAGTGTCCCATTGTATGGATCTACCATAGTTTATCCATTTATTTGTTGAAGGACATTTGAGTTGCTTCCTGTTGTTATGTAATGAAGCTACTAAAAGCATACTAAAACAGGCGATTCTAGGTTTTCATTTCTCTTAGATGCATATTAAACAGTTTTGCAGTGTAGTGCAGAGCGACTGTATCATGTAAGGTTCCCAGCAGCAGCGTGTGAGAATTCCAGCTGCTGCCCATTCTCACCAGCACTTGTTGATGTCACAAACCCCAGTTTTCTTTGTCTGTAAATGGGACAGCAATCCCCGCCACACTACTCTAGAGGCTCACTGTGGAGATGGAAACAGCGTAAGCAGAAGTGCTCAGTCGACTGTAAAGCCTGATACCCACGTAAGAATAGCCGATGCTTACGATGATGGTGAGCGTGCCTGCTCATACGCAAAACCTGTTTCCCACATGAGCTGAGCGTCTCCTTTCTTCCCTGCGTCTTGGCACAGTGAGTCAGGACGAGTCTAGAACAGCGAGAGGCTTTGCCACAGATGCATTCTGGAGTTTGTTTTGGCTCCTGTTTTTTGAACTTTTCACAGAAACAGATGAATGACCAAGATGTAAATCAAGTGTGAGTTGGTGTTGTCAAGGAAAATGACCCTGTGTGATGGAAATCAGCAGAAATGGAGTCAGCACAGCCGACAGTGTGACGTGCTGGGGGAGAAATCAATGCCAGCCTAACCAGGCGGTGTCCCCAGGGTGAGGCGCGTAGTAATGAAGGGGACCAGCTGTCCAACATGCCCCACCGTGCTGGGGTGGAGGGAGGGTAGGGAAACTGACAGTAAAAGTACTCATTGCAACCGTTTTCTTAAATTTGAAACTTACTTTTTTCTATTATAGAAACAGAAAGGTGCAAGAAACAAGCAAGCCAAAAATTATCTCCTTAACATCAGAATGACCAATATTTTGTGTATTATAGAGATAGTTACACATAGAAATATTAATAGATATGTTTGTATACACAAGTTAGCATATGGACATATATTTCTTTGCTCTATCATCTGAGAAGGCATGGAAACATCTGACGTTCCAGTAGCAATAAGCACACCTAGCCCCTAATCTTGGTTTCTAATACCATTCTCCCATAAAAGGAGCCAGAGCTCCTTGGAGAAATGGCTGGTTCTAGGACTGGAACAAAATAAAAATATACAGGATGAGCCTGAAGCATCTGGTAGTGCCAGAAAGTTAGGAAGTACTCAAACAAAAACACAGCAATGGAGTCTGTCAAAGAGACACAGGCAACCTAAGCGACAAAGTACAGGAGTACTCATTGATAGCCCGGAGTACAAGTAAATGCTCATGAATCTACACTGATATGGCCAAATAAATAAATGGGGGAGAGTAAATCAAAAGAATTCCAAATAACTTACCATAACTCCTCCACCCTCTGGGAGGTAGAGCATAACTCCCCTACTCCTCGTGTGTGAGCTGAGCTGTGCATAGTGACTTCCTTCCAGAGTGCAGGATGAGCAGGGCGCGGTGACCCTCGCCTGTAATCTCAGTACTTGGAAGGCTGAAACAGGAGGATTGCAGGTTCAAGGCCAGCCTCAGCAACTTAGAGAGACCCTGTTTCAAAATAAAAAGTAAAATAAAACTGGGGGGCTTAGTGGTAGAATGCCCTGGAAAGAGTGAAGTATGAAAAGGGAGGGAAAATGAATAACTTTAGAGTGGAGGAACCTGACAAATACTCCCTCAGCCCGGTGATCAAGGTCAGTGTCCACAAGAATATGTCATGTGTCCTCGATATGATATAAGAAGGGCTCTTTACCTGTAGTCTTCCTCCTGCAAAACCTTAGCACCAGTCTAACCATGAGAAAAGTACTAGATAAATCCAAATTTAAGCCGGGCATGGTGGCACATGCCTGTAATCCCAGTATTTGGGAGGCTGAGATAGGAGGATCACAGGTTCAAGGACAGCCTTAGCAATGTAGTGAGACTCTCAGCAACCTACTGAGACCCTGTTTCCAAATGAAAACTAAAAAAGGGCTGAGAGTGTAACCCAGAGGTAGAATGCCCTTGGGTTCAATCCCCAGTACCACACACACACAAAAATTAAGTACATTCTACAAAATTCCTGACAAGTACTTCACAAAAATGTCAAGGTCATTAAAAAATAAGGAATGCCTGAGAAGCTGTTGTAGTCCAGACGAGCCAAAGGAGACACGGTGACTAAATGTAGCATGGTATTCTGGATGGGGCCCTGGGATTTAAAAAACAAAAAATGACATTTGATAAAAACTGAAAAATAAAGCATGCATTTTAGTTAATAATGTATAAATATTAATTAACTATGATAAATACATCATACTAACCTAAGGTGTTAATAAAGGAGTATATTGGATACCAGGTATAAGGGAATTCTCTGTATCCTTCTAAAAAAATAAATAAAATATAAATTTTAAAAATACCCTAAAACAAGAAGCTTACTTTCTAAAATAAACTATCTCATTTTACAAAATAAATAGAAATAGATCTAAAATGTCATTGTTAATTTGGAACAATTTGTCCCAGTGAAAAATATTCTTGCCAGGCATGGTGGCACATGCCCAGTACTTGGGAGGCTGCAACAAGAGGATCACGGGTTCAAGGACAGCCTCAGCAACATAGTAAGACTCTCAGCAATTTAGTGAAAACCTGTTTCAAAATAAAAATGAAATAGGGCTGGGGTAGCATGCCCCTGGGTTCAATCCTCAGTACCACAAAACAAAATTAAAAAAGAAAAATATTCTCTGAAATTTTTCAGTTTAATCTTGATGAAATTTTTATAAGATCATTCTTTTAAAGATTGTACAGCTTTGAATTATGTGAGCTTCAAGTGAAATATTCATTATGAATTCTAAAATTTTTGCTCATTGAGTTACCCTCCCCCCCAAAAAAAAGATGACTACAAAAAATTGGGGGAGCATTTTGCTTCTAAAACTTTAAGAAATCTGAAGAAGGAATTGGTAGAAAACAAAAATCCAATAAATAATCAAGAACTATTAGGCACAAAATCAAAGGCCACTTTTTTTTAATCTGATTCCACAAAGGCCTCTCTTTCTGCCAAGTTAAAGACAAAATCCAGCCTGGTTTTAGCTTTAGTTCTTTTAAATGTTATTTCATTTTGCTTTTAAAATACAAATAAGCTGAACTTATAAATGTTACTACAACCCAGCATTTGTTTAATGTAGCCTACCACGTGTAGAATGTGTCTACATAATAAACATCTGGACCATTTAGCTCTGTCAGCCAAGATGCTTTTCACCAAGGGAAAACTCCATGGTCCTTTATCAACACTATTTACTCCTGAGGGGGTGAAGCCTTCCCCTGCCCCCAGGATAACAGCCCTATCTGTAAAGGACCCTTGTGGTTTCATCTTTCACTGCTTTCTAGTGAACTTCCTGTGACAGAAAGTTTCTGGCAAGATGTTCTTACATTCAGATCCAGCTCTGCCTGAGCCCAGAACTTCACCAGCGCCCACAGGAGTGGACGTCCTCTAACTTGATTCATAATGGTAATAGCTACAAGTAGTTGAATACTTAATCCATTAAGTCCCAAATTTTCTTGTTTATTTTATTTTATTATTATTTTTATTGGTGCATTGTAATCATACATCTTTTTTTTTTTTGCGGTACTGGGGATTGAACCCAGGGACATTCTACCTCTGGGCTACACCCCCAGCCCTATTTTTTTATTATTTTTGAAACAGGGTCTCAGTAAGTTGCAGAGGCCTCACTAAGTAGCTGAGGCTGGCCGCGAACCGGGATCCTCCAGTCTCAGCCTCCCAAGTACTGGGATTACAAGCATGCGCCACCATGCCCTGCTGTAATCATACATCTTGATGAGGATCAGGGTGGTAGAGGCATGTATACACCCATCACTCATTTAGTCCTCCCCCAATTCCCACCCCATTCCCTCCCCCTTCCCTTCTTCTCGTGCTCAGCACAGTAGTTGACTTTGATAAGTGTGTGTATTTATATCCTGTGCATTAGGGTGTTTCCCTCTTCCCCCTCCCATCTCCCTCAGTTAGGTCACCTTCTTTACTCATCTAAGATTTCTCCTTCTTTGTCTGGAGTCCCTCCTATGTCCCATTTTCTCTCTAGCTTCCGCTTATTAGGGAGAACATCTGAGTTTTCACTTTTTGTGACTGACCAATCTCACTTAGCATAATGAATATTTCAATGAATTGACACAGGTACATTAAAATAGGTTAGAAATCATAATCTAGAATTCATATATATATGATACTAATGTACATTAGTGTTATATGTTATTATTGTTAGTAGATATTATACACATGTGAAGGCAGAACATATATTAGCATTATATAAAATAGTATAGTATTAGTTGATATTAATATATGGTCTTAATATTACTATGTTATAATATAATTATGTTATTGTTATATAATTATATTGTGTATTCTATACTATATTTAAGGTTTTGCAGATGTTCCACATTTGGGAAAATAGGACAAAATAGGTTAAGTAAGTTGGTCCTGGGCTTTGTGCTTCATACTGTATGTGGAGCCTTATTAGAGTCCCGCAAAGTCCTACAGTTGTTCCCATTTAATAGATAGGAACACTGAAGTTCAAGACCTTATAAAACATGTCTGCGTTCACACAGCTGGTGAGTAGGAGAAGCAGGATTCGGGGCAGTCTGTGTGCCTCCAGAACCCCACACACAATGGCTCAGCAGATCACGGCTCTTCACACACTTGCTCCCGACTGCGACCCCCTCCTCCGCAGCACTGAGGAACCCCTGCCAGTCCACCCTGAATATTTACCGCAGTTAGCATCTCCCGGACCCATCTTACATATGCCATATTTTTTCACATAAGGAAAAAATATGTAAAAGTGCAAATAGGAATTTTTTACTGCATATTAATGTTTTAGGCAGAAATTATTTAAAATCCAATCAATTGAGCACACTTGGTTTGGAAGTCTTTATTACCTTTTTATTTTATTTTATTTTATTTATCTTCTGTGGTCATGGGGATTGAACCCAAGGTCTCACACATGCCACGTGTATACTCTACCAGAGTACACTCTACCCAGTCCCTAAACTACCATTTTTAAAACTTTAAAATGTAGAGTTCTTCAGCTTGCATTAAACTTCTTTCTTTCTTTTTGATAACACATTTTGCATCCAAAATGCCTTACTCAGGAACACCTTGATTCCTCAAGATATTTCATCCATAATTACATCTGAAGTTCCACATAGACTCCGTAGATTGCTGGAGCTGAGCCTCCATAGCAGAAATAATAAGATGTGGGATGTATCCGCCTCCCTCCTGACTCTCCCAGCCTGGCACATCGCTGGTGATGACTGGGGCCCCAGCCTGGGCTTCCCCTCCCAGGAACAGAACAAAAAGCAAAAGGAGCTGTGAAGGCAGAAGAAATGCTACTCGTTCATTTGAAACAATACCAGGTCATGGAAAGGACAGGAAGTCTTGGTTTTAGTCTCAAAGCTTCTACTAACTAGCTGTCTGTGATTCTCATGGTGACCTTTCCAGCCTTTATTTTCCATTACCTGTAGATTATAAAATGTCAACATTGGACTGGTTTTTAACATAATGTTTATATGTCCTCCCACGTGCAAAAAAGAAAAAGAAAAAAATATTTGAGGAAGCTTTTTTAGATGGTAGAATAAAAAGGCTGGAATCATGCAAGAAAGGTTAGAATGATGTGAGCAAGAATACCTAGGCAAAGGAAATAGATGCCATGGACTAAAAAGCTGGTCAGAGCTTCCCAGCAGCCTAGGCAAAAAGGATGATACGATGAGTAATAATATTCTCGTCATCGGAAAAAAGTGGGCAGATAGGAAGGAAAAGAAGAGGAAGGAGGGAAAGAAGGCCAAGAAGCAGCAGAATACCAAATCAGAAAACCCAGGTGCCTCCTGGGACTCTGAGAGCAATGTCTGGCATGTGGCCCGTAGAAAAGGGGTGGTGTCTTAAAGATAGTTTTGAGGTCAAAAAAACATTTGTAGAAACGATCTCCCTTGAGCCATATTTGATATTGCCCCGTGATAAAGGCATGTAACACACAAACATGACTAAAGATACATGTGGGGAGTTAAGAAAACTTAGCCCAGGTGTGTTGCTCACTGACAGTCTTACTGGGAATGTGGATAAAGTGTAGGAAACCTCAGGAATGAATGCCTGGTTCTGGCCTTAGGACAACTCGTGACTTCCAGTCACCTCAGCCAAGCCTTTGACAAGTGTGACATGCTACAGGTGGTTGAAAATTGAAATTCCTGACAAGTCCTTTTATATACAAAAGTAAACCAGGTTTTCCAGGGTTCTCCTTCCTTCCACTACTTTCCCATTCCCCAGGGGACTCACCTGTCTACTTGCAGAAAGGGCCAAGAAACATTACTTCTATGATGACCTTAGTGAGGGAAGGGGAGAGGGAGTTGCATTTTTTACTGTGTAAAGTGCTGCATTGTTGGTTTTTTTTTTTTTACAAGCATGTTTTACTTTCAGGAATAAAGTTTAAACCAGGGAGCTGGGTGAGGGGGAGAAGGAGGATGAAGTAGGGTTGTGTGCAAATAATTTTATTTTTTGTGGTACTGGGGATTGAACCCAGGGGCATTCTACCTCTGAGCTACACCCCCCCCAGCCCTTTTTATTTCTGTATTGAAACAGGGTCTTGCTAGGTTGCTATGAGAGTCTCTCTATGTTGCTAACTTCTAACATGCGATCCTCCTGTCTCAGCCTCCCAAGTACTGGGATTACAGGTGTGTGCCCCTACGCCCGGCTATGCAAAGAAATTTGAAAAGGTCTGTTTGATGAAAAAAGGAAAGTTATGCACATGAAGCCTAAGGCAGTCCTGTCACTTAGATGTCGCTCCACAAACGCTGGTTGGATGACTAAATCAACAGAACATGGAAAAGAGGACCAGCTGGCCAGGATCAGAGGGTGGAAGCTGCCACCTGGCCAGCTCACCTAGGAAACAAATGTACTCACATGTACTGTGCTTCTGTAAGCCACTTCTCTGTGAGTGAGGATGAGCATCCCTCATGTGCACCTGCAGATTCCTAAATGGATCCATTTGTCAGCTGGGGTTGTATGTCAGGGGCAGGCTGCCAAAAACAACTCTTGTGATTCAGGAGCACTGGAAACGAGCTCTTCCTCCTGTCGTCAGTCGGCCAGCACTTTCGAGTGCTTCTTCAGGCCATCCTTGAACGATGATTCATTTGCTCATTCAGTCATGCGTCCAGAGATATTGGCTGAGTGTCCGGCATCGTTCTAGGCTCGGGGGATCCTACAGTGAAAAAAACAAACCAAAATGCCTGTCCCCGTGGAGCTGACATTCTAGTTGCATGGAGACACGTGATAAGACAAAATAGATCAACGTGTGGACTGATGAGTACCACGGTGGCCAATGCAGCCTTCAGTAGGGTGGGGAGGGGGGCCTCGCTGAGGGGTGGTATTGGAGTACAGACAGGAAGGGGCTGAGGGAGGGAGCAGTCTGAATGTGTGAAGGAAGAACACTTCAGACAGAGGGGACAGGACGTGCAAAGACCCTGTGGGACGTGAGCCTGGCATACTCAAGGAGCAGTAAGGAGGTCAGTGTAGCTGGGGTGGAGACAGGAAAGGAAGCTGGAGCTGATGAATAGACAGCCTGAGGTGTAGAACTGTGTAGGTCATTGTAAGTACTTCCAACTTTATCCACAATGATATGGGAAGTCATTGGAGAGTTCTGATCAAATCATGTGCAGCCTTTTCCAACTAGTTTCTTCTGCTCAACCTTAATTCATTCATGTTGATATGCATAGCTGTGGTTAATTCATTTTTAGTGGTGTATATTATTCTCTTGGCCTTGTGGTTCCAGGCCATGCATCAGCTGTGGACAGTGGGCAAGTGTACATGGCCAAAAATTTGAAATTGTTGTTAGTAAATGGCAAAGTGATCAGTCAAGCCCGCCCTCCAGCCCTTGTTTAGAGCTCAGGGGGCTGACCAGGCTGGTGGTGTTGAAATGATGCTCTGAGGAGCTCCAGGGCGTATTCCGGAAGACACTCCATGCTGCTCCCGTCACAGCCTCTCTTCATCCAGAACATGGACTACCCAGGGCTGTATCCTAGGTGTTCCCATAAAGTCTGTAGGCCTCCAGATTTAAAACCGCTTAACTAAGAGACTTCTAAAGTTCTTTACAACTATACAGCTCAGCTATCACATAAAAGAACACACTCAAGCTGGGCATGGTGGCACACGCCTGTAATCCCAGTACTAGGGAGGCTGAGACAGGAGGATAGCAGGTTAGAGGCCAGCCTCAGCAACTTAGCAAGACTCTGTTTCAAAATTAAAAATAAAAAGGGCTGAGGGTGTAGCTCTGAGGTGGAGTGTCCCTGGGTTCAATCCCCAGTACCAAAACATACACACAGAATATGTTTAAAGTATTTTAATGTTTACTTTTTCATTGTTCAGTGCTTTAATGAAAGGTCAATTTTGCTTTCACAATTAGGGATTTATTAACCATTTTATATAGCTCAAACAAAAGACACAACTGAACCACTTCCCAAGGATGGACAGCTTTCCCACCTTCCCATGTCTTTTCCCTTCCTTTCCCAGCATGGAGGAGCTGGGGGCCGGTGTGGCCCATGGTGAGGTATGTGGGCGCCTCCTAGAGGCACGTCAGGGCATGTCAGAGGCATGTGCAGGGCACTCAGGGTGCAGGTGGAGGGGCTCCGTACACAGGTGGTGATGGAGACAGCCCAAATGCTTGGGAGATTGGTTGCTTGGTGAACAAATAGCTAAATTTTTGAGTAAATGAGTGAATATATCTAAACTAGCTATATGAGAGCCAGGTTCCTCACTATTTGAAAAGACACTTACAAACATACAAAGAAGGAAGGGTAGGAAGACCCTTGAGGTGTTAAGTTGGTAAATGTGCAATGTGTGCATGTATGATGTTCATACCTTGACATATATCAAAATGTATAATTACAATGCACCAATAAATGAACATAAAAAAAGAAAAAAGAAAATGTAGATTTCTTTATGAATTTGTTTATATATATATATTATATACTCACACATACACAAATAAAATAATAGTTGTACATGTGTGTATAGAGACATATATATATATATATAAATACACACACACACACACACACACACACACACACACACATTTTAAGTTTGGTCTGCTTAGGGGTCCTCAAAGCAATGACATTCCAAAAGCAATGCAGGCACAGGGCACGCCCGTGTTGGAGTCTAAATACCATTCTTCACTAAAAAGAAAGTAGGGCTTCTTGAAGAAATGCGGAGTCCATGGCTGCAGCAGGGAGAGTAAAGATAAGTCTGGGGACATCTTTTTGTGCCAGAAAATAAGGAAATGCTCCAATGAAGATGGAAATATGTCAGAAGGACCCAGGAGCCACTTTGGGATAGTTTGAGCTTTAAATAAGGGTGGTAATGGATTCTAATACAGTGAAAAAATACAACCCATGAGTCTTTGCTGTTTAAATAAATACATGAAACTGGGCTGGTGGCACATGCCTGTAACCCCAGTTCCTGGGAGGCTAAGACAGGAGGATCACAGGTTTGAGACCATCCTCAGCAACCTAGTGAGACCCTATTTCAAAAACAAACAAAAAAAAATGAAGAAGGGCTAGGGGTGTAGCTTGGAGGTAGAATGCCCCTGAGTTCAATCCCCAGTTCCAATAAATAAATATATGAACGAATAAATAAATAAGTGGAAGAGAAAGGAAAGCTATTTCTTACCAAAGAACACACCTAATAAATGTGAAAAGAATGGTGGAAATATAGAACTCTGGTAGCTATCATAGAAGCAGTTGATTGAGGTGGTAGGTTATCATTGGAAGGCAGGTGGGTAGAGGTATGAGGAGTAGGATATTGGAGTATCTTACTCAGAATATCTCCTCACAAAATAATAATAAATTACCAGGGGAGAAAATGGTGACTCTATGATGGAGACACTCAGCAGACACCAACTTGACCAAATGGTCAAGACTCCCATCCCCAGTGGTGTGAAGAGTGTCCATCCCGTGCCCTCTGGCATGGCACGGTGCGCACAGTCCAGCTTCGCGCTGTGTTCCTGCCAGGACGGCATCGCCTGGGTCTGGTCATGAGGAAGCACCTGGCACGCCCAGGCTAAGGGCCATCCCACAGGATGAAATTACATGAAGTCATAAAACCAGGGAAGGAGGACAGGTTGAAGAGACTGAAGAGACCCAGGGATGAAATGGCCCCCACACCAGCATCACCTGGGAGTTTGCAGGAAATACAGGGTTGTCTGCCTCCTCCCCACCCACTGACTCATCATCTGCATTTTAACAAGCTTCCTAGCAATTCCTTTGCACCCTCAAGATGCACACTTATTCCCTGAGCCTTAGGAATAAGGCTTTATCAGAATCACTTAGGAAAGCTTTTGTAAGGGAAATTCCTACTCCCTTCTCCCTCCCCAGTCTACTGAATTAGACGCTAAATGATGAAGTCTGCAATTGGGTATTTTTAAAACAACTCTCACAAATGGTTCTGAAAGTGAGCTACATCTAAGAATCACTGGGCTCTAAATGGTATTGTCCTTAGCATGAGTGGCCAAACCCAGGTTCATTCTACTCTCCGAACACAGGTTCCAGAACCAAGCTAATCATCAATACAGAGTCCTGCCCCAAACACTAAACCATGACCCAAACTAATACTTTAATGCAGGGGTAGAATGTAAATAAATATTGCTGGTTCACATTTCAGGAGTTTTCTAGAACATTTAAGTGGATTTGAAAAATACTTTTGAAAGGCTTGTTTGTACAAACATCATACTCTTTCCAGTCCTTGTTTGGCATAGATTTTAATCAGATTTAAAATGGTGAGTGTTCTTTGTAAGGTTGTATGTTTCTTTTCTTCCAGAGCATGTAGACCAGGACATCTGGGTTTTATCATTAAAATACTAAAACATGTCCAGCATTTTTAGGAAATTTAGGCCAGAGTTTATATGCTACAGGTGTTAGATATATTTGATAGAAGACTAGCGTCTACTTATTTAGAGTTAAAAGAGGAAAAAGTATGCATACCAATTTTGTTTCAGAAAAAATATTTAACTAAAACATTTAAGTTTATGTTTTCCAGCACTTAGAAAAAGTAGGAGAAAATAGAAAAAAATCTTAGTCAATTTTATATGAAAATATCTAGTTTTCAGATATTCTTTGTTTTATAGTATATACTCAAATCTCATCAATTCATAGAAAAATTTGCTTTTACTCTCTTACTGGCATCTGTCAATTTGCCTGTAGTGCTTCATGGACATTGAAAGCATCATCCTTTTATTAGTTTCTTCCCTGTCCCAGAAAAGATAGGAAAATACAGAATTTGAAGCCTGAGGCTGGGTATGATGTAGGCATATTCTATACACAAGTGTAAGAAATGACACTCCTGCAGAGAGACCATGGAGGGACTAAGTAATGCGATAGTGGTAATTAAACTTTATAATCTAATTTTATAATTATAATTTTTATAATTTCCAGGTTCCAAGAAACACCCCATTACATGGGGGTGCTTCACGAAACCACTGAATATGATATTAGCAAAACTGGCTAGCCTTTCTTTTTTTTTTTTTTTCTGTGCCGGGGATTGAACCCAGGGGTGTTTTACCTCCGAGCTACACCCCCGGCCCTATTTTTTTTTTTTTTTTTTTTTTTTTTT
>PVJS01042646.1:0-17419 GCA_004027185.1 Glis glis
TGTAATCCCAGTACTTGGGAGGCTGAGACCGGAGGATCCAGGTTCGCAGCCAGCCTCAGCTACTTAGTGAGGCCCTCCGCAACTTAGTGAGACCCTGTTTCAAAATAAAAGAATAAAAATTAGGACTGGGGGTGTAGCTCGGAGGTAGAATGCCCCTGGGTTCAATCCCCAGTGCCAAAAAAAAAGCAAAAAAAAAAAATAAAATAAAATGTTAGATAATGTGTACTTATGGTCTCCTTGTCAAGTGTGTTGATTTTCTCACCTCAGACCATAAATTATTTTTATGTATCCTTTTGAATGCTAGTTGCAGCTATATTTGCTAAATATAATGAGATTATTTTTAGATTTCTTAAACTCTTGTCAGTGACTTGGGTTTGGGTGTGTCATTTTTGAAAATGTAATTTGATGAGTCATAGTTCAGACTTGTCAGATACTCTGGATTATTGTCAACCACTTTTGAGTTACTGCCAGGAGCCATCTCCAAATAGACATTGTAGCTTTATTTGCTCATCTGCAGACATAACTTTTTACTGGGAAGGCAGTTGAGCAAATGGTGGCAAAAGTCAGTTTGCTTTGGAGTTGGCTTTGTTCATTTTAAGAGTTAGAGCTTTTTTTTTTTTTTTTTTTTGCGGTACTGGGGATTGAATCCAGGGGCATTCTACCTCTGAGCTACACCCCCAGCCCTATTTTTTATTCTTTATTTTGAAACAGGGTCTCACTAAGTTGCAGAGGGCCTTACTTAAGTAGCTGAGGCTGGCCGCGAACCTGCGATCCTCCTGTCTCAGCCTCCCAAGTACTGGGATTACAAGCGTGCACCACCACGCCCAGCTGGGTTAGAATTTTTTATGTTGATAGGTAAGGTGTTTTGACTAGCCTGCCCACGTGTCCATACATTAAGAAGAGTGACTGAGAACATTTTTCACGGAGTTCTCATACAGGGCCTGCCGTTGTATCTGACTGGTCTTTCCTTTTTTACTTCTCACATTTTTATTCTTTTTTAAACATTTGCCCAGTCTGGAAGGCTTGAAATTGTCTTTGATTTCCTCAGTTTCATCCCAGAAAGCTGACATTATTTTACCAAACTTTAATGATTATTACAGTTTGAGATATAATGACTCAAGGTATAACTCAATGATTTTTAGTATGTTCACAATTGTGCAGCTATTCCCACTGTCTCACTTTATATCTAGTGTCTCATCGCCTCAAAAAGAAATGCCATACATGTTAGCATTCATTTCTCATTCCTCTCCTCCCGAACCTGGGCAGCCACCAATTTATTTTGGATCTATGTGGAATTGTCCGTTCTGGATATTTCTTTTCACTGGGATTATACACTATATGGTCTGTGTGTGGGGGGGTATTCTGGGGATTGAACCCAGAGGCATTTTACCTCTGAGCTCTACCGCCCACCTTATTTTTTATTTTGAAACAGGGTTCAACTAAGTATTTTTAATTGAATAGTTTTTATTTGATGTAGAGAGAAATAATAATACCCATAACCAAAAAAGACAAAAAACAAATTGCAGCATTCAACAACAAAATCAGAACTTTGGCTTGGGTTTCTAGAACTTACAGTCAAGTATTTATGGGAGTTGTGAGGGGACAAAGAGAATTTAGAGTAGATTTATTCATTGCCACCATTTTTTCTTTTGTATGCTTTTTAACCTGAGGAGGGTATGTCTGTGTTTATTTTATAGAAGAAAAAATATGCATTTCATGCTAGACACAATCCTAGACAGGACGCCAGCGCCCTTTACCTGTCCTGGCTCTTTAGAAAGATATTGTCTGTGTATTTTGGTTTGGTCTTAGACTGGCACAGGACACAGTATGCAGTGTAACTTTTCCTGTTCTATTTTTTCAGCTTGGATTTACTTTGGGCAACGTGGTTGGAATGTATCTGGCTCAGAACTATGATGTAAGTGGCCATATTCACGTCTTCCTTGATTCCACCTGTTTCATAGTGTCTTTTCTTTGTTGAGGTTAAAGTGTGCCTTCTAACATAAATGAGATCCAAAAATCTGAGGAGAAAGTTTAGAGTTTTATAGAAAGCTTTTCTACTTTTTGAAAAAATAATCTAACTCAGAAAGATCTGCCCTCCGTATCACCACAAGAGGGCAAAATCCCATTAGTTTAGGTGGTCTCAGGATGATCTTAAACTGTTCAGTAGTCAGGAACAGTATTAAGTTAAATCTATGGAAAATCATGTGATAAGTGAGTATTTAAAGATTAATTGGATAATCTTTTCAGTCCCAATACCCAGTAATAGAGATGGCTAAAGAATTTTGGAAATCTACGTAGACATGTTTAAGGAGGACAGCTTGGTGAAATGGGGAGTCATATTAACCTTAGTTTACAGATGGGGGAGTTGAAAACCAGCTGACACAACTGCCCAAGAATGGGGGTGCCAGAGGTGTTTAAGAAGACAACCAAGGGAAACATACTAACTTTTGATTTGCTTGTAGTAAAGCATTTCCCTTTGTCAACTTTCATCTGAGTTATCTGGTTTTCTAGGCAGGGGCTTTCTTACTTTGTATATTATATGTACACTTTTACTTGACACTGGATTGAGGGGCTAAGTGGATATACAAGATCAGAAGTCAGGGTCTGGCTTTCAGAGAGGGAACATTAACTTAAAACCTCTGATATCTTTTGTATGTAGTTATGAGGCTAAGAAGTACCACTATTGAGCAGGTCTCCTTCAGAGTAAAATGAAAACTTATAAAACCATTTATCTATGGAGGAAGAGAAGTAAAAGAATATTGATTAGGTAGAAGCAAAATTATAATAATCCTTTTTCTTTTTAAAGATACCAAACCTGGCTAAAAAAATCGAAGAGATTAAAAAGGACTTGGAAGCCAAGAAGAAGCCCCCGAGCTCCTGAGGCCCACCCCAGCACTGCATCCTGCACACCTGACCTTACCATTCGTTCCCTCCTGGGGCCTCCCAGACTCCCGGATCCCAGAGCTTTTGTTGTCATCGCCAGCCTCTGCGATTTTCTTCTTTGCTAGACCCTGTGTTGCCTCAGCAAACACGGGGCCACAAGAACTCACCTTTGTCTTTCCAGCAGCCTCACCTCTTGCCCTGCCTTCCTCCAGCTGCCTGGAATTATGGTGCTAGATTAGCAAACATGACCTTTAATTAGTAGTTTCTGCCTATTCTTTGGGATTTCTACTACCTTTTGTCCAAAGAAAAATTGATGAGTTTTGTGTAGCTGATCCAAATACAAAATAATGCTGATTTCACAGTTTAGCAATTATAATGGGTGCTTGTTAAACTTTTGTTATTAAATTTTGTTGTTTCCAAGTAATTAAATATCTAGAAGCCAGTTTCTGGTGAATTATCCATTTATTTTATACTTTTGTCAGGCAGCTCTGTAGTTGACAATTCAACTAATCATTTTGCTATTCATTAAGAAAATATATTCTAAGGATCTCGTAAGTAACTGAAGAATTTAAAAATGCAAAGTAACATTTTTTATCCCAATTAAGTTCACAATATTTAGTATGCATATTTTTCCTTAATGATGTATTTGATCTGACCCCTTTTCTTCAAAAGAATCATTCTTGGGATTACAGGTGCATTTGACATTAAATGATGGATAAGTGAGAAGTTGATAAAGGAAATGTTAACGACTTTGCACATTAAAAAATATATTTCCAGGGCTAGGGATTTAGCTCAGTGGCAGAGTGCTCGCTGAGCATGCCCGGGGCTCTCGATTTGATCCTTGGTCTTGGGGGAAAAAAAAAAAGAAAAAAAGTGTTTATATATAACTTCATAGCAATTTTTTTAAGAAAAATATGGTCCAAATGCATAATAAAATCAGCATGTCAAGCAGGAGAACTTCTGCTTCTCTCTTTAATTGATGCTTTGTTTTTCTCTGCAATCCAGAAATTATTCTTGTAATCAGTCCTGTGTGTTTGGAGATGGAGTCTCACTGTGTTGCCCAGGCTGGTCTTGAACTCTTAGACTTAAGTGGTCAGCCTCCTGAGTCCTGAATAACAGGCTCACATCACTACTCCTGGCTAGTCCAGTTTTTCTTTTCTTTTTTTTTTTTTGGTGGTACTAGGGGTTGAACCCAGGGCTTTGCATAAGCTAGGCAAGTGCTCTACCACTGAACTGCATCTCCAGTCCTTTTTATTTATTTTTAGTTTTAAGATGGGGCCTTGCTAAATTTCCTAAGCTGGTCTTGAACTTTGGATTCTCCTGCCTCAGCCTTTTGAGTGGCTGGGATTACAGGCATGTGCCCCCATTCCTCTTGGCTAATTCATATTTGGGATTTTTGTTTGTTTTTATTTTTGTACTGGGGATTGAACTCAGGGGCATTCTACCTCTAAGCTACACTCCCAGTACTTTTTTTAATTTTTAATTTTGAAACAGGGTCTTCCTTAGTTGCTGAGGCTAACCTCGAACCTGGGATCCTCCTGTCACAGCCTCCCAAGTACTAGTATTGCAGGACACCACCATGTCCAGCTTCGTATTTGTTTTAATTAAAAATATTTCAATAGATAACTTTTCCCATAGGTAAAGATACAAAAGTGATTTTGTATAAGTAAAGGGCCTTTTCCACCCCTGTCTTGAGTCTAGCTCCTTTTCCCAAGACACTATTCCCAGTTCCCTTTGTACTTTGGAAAGAGTCTATGTCTAAGCACACATATGCATGATTTTCTTTTTTAAAACAAATGGCGACAGACTACCCATAGAGGTCTGCCCCGTGCCTTTTTTTCTTAATGGAGATCATCCCATGTCAGTATGTAAGAAACAAGGAGCCTCATTCCTTTTTTGACTACATAAAATTCTATTGAATGGATATCCCATAATTTAATCTGCTACTGATGAATGTTGAGGTTCTTTTGCTATTACAGTAATAACATTGTACCTAATGTTGTACATATCTATGCAGGGTATAGCTCAAGACAAAGTCCTAAAAGTGTAATTTGCATTAATACAGATAAATACCCATTTTATTAGGAATTTTGATTCAGAAGGCTTCTTGGGTAACTTGTCTGATGATACCTTTCTGAAGACATTTTAGCAGAATCAACAAACTGGAAGAATTATTTACAGGCACTTTTTTTTTCTCCCAGAGGATGATGACACTGATCCTAGATGTGATTCTAAAATAAAGTGATTTTGAGCCAGGCGCACGCTTGTAATCCCAGTACTTGGGAGGCTGACATAGAAGGATCCCAGGTTCGTGGTCAGCCTCTGCAACTTAGTGAGACCCTGTTTGAAAATAAAATAAGGCTGAGGATGTAGCTCGGAGGTAGAATGCCCCGGGGGGCTTCTCCTTAGTAGTGGGAAGTGGGCAAGTGGCTTATTCTTTCTGAAACCCTGCATTATCTGTTGCTGTGGTTGTAATCTCTACCTCATAGCGTTTTCACGAGAAATGACACGTGATGTGTTACATCATGCTTTGCAAAGTGTCCAATAAATAGTAGATCCTAGTCCACACATGCTGCTTTGTGCCCGAGTACTTTTGTATTCTCCAGTCACTTGGAACCAGTGTGTGAGCCATGCAAAATGGCATTATTCTCTGGTTAGTCTCTTAGATATCGGTGTAAATTTAGAGTATCCACCTTGATCAGACCACCTGGCTCACAAAATTTTATCTTGAGAGGCAAAGTTGTTAGCAGAATGAACTACAGCCTTGAAGGATGAAGGTTTACCACCCTCAGGATATTAAAAATGCTAGAGGCTTCCTTAAAAAGCTGGTTCCGAAGGGGAAATCCATTTATCAGCCATGATAGCATGGTTATTGTGTGTATGTGGTCTCGGGGTGGCTGCTTTGAGGATGATGGTCACAGATATTAGAAGATTAGGTCTTTTTACATTATACCTTGTAATCCAAGCTCATATGGACTTAGGGCTTCCTTCAGGAGTGACACTTACCCTAGCTGATAGAATTGTTTCTATGCAGCGGGGAGCATCCAGCAAATCAGTTCAGCTTTGTCACATAAACTACACAGTGTACATCATGGTCACCATTCACATATGCTCTCCTAGTTTTATGCCCTTGCAGCAGTGAAAAGTAACTAGCGTTCTCAGGAAAGATGATCTTCACTGAGATAGACACTGGAGGAAACCAGGACCATCATAGATTTTAGGGTGTTATTGAAAACCATAGTGTGGATGGGCGTGTGGCAATCGAGCGTGACTCTGAAAGCTACTCTCTAGGGGTTTTGTAGGAACCTTTGCCACAGAGCAACACAGTGATAGGAAGGAGCACCACCAGTACATGCCCTTTTTTTCTTTTAAAAAGTATTTGAAAACTCCCACTGATGTGATTTAAGAAAACTTTGCCACACTTGACCATGAAAGGAGGGTTACTCAGAATACTATTGCAAATTATTCTGACATGTGAAATGGAAAACTTCAGGATTGACGTTGGAAACTTAATAAATACATTAAGTTTGAAAGACTTAAACTGTAACCCTCCCAAGCATAACAAAATCAAAGGGAGAGAGAAAAAAACCTTGTTAAAATTGTCAGAAGGGGCAGAATTTTATGAGTTGGACTTACTAATTGACATCTTTAGGCTTTTCTTAATTGGTGTTTTACAGACTTAAGCAGTTACCTGCTTCTGATTTAAAGGAGCAATTTTATTTCTTTTTTTTAACTCATTCTATTTTTATCCGTGTGACTACAGAGCAAGGTAAGGCTGGTTTTCCTAGTTCATATTGGTTCACAGAGCATGTGTACACATGTGTAATGTTTTTATTTCCAATAAGCAGTTCACTCCCTAGATACTGCGCTGGTGTTTGTTTTTCTGCTGAGGTCGCCCACATTGTAAATGCTCTTTCTGAGTTATTCCTCCTGAAAGAACACTATATACTGTACTGGAGCAAATGAGGCTTTTCTTGAACTTCCAGTCTTGGGTTTTGCACGTAGCATTTCCATTCCTTATGCAGATGAATGGGTTCTTTTTTCCCTGCTATTAGGGCCTTGCCTTGTGGAAAGGAACAGGGCGTTGAAGGGAAAATATTGTGAGAGCTTTCCTGCCTGGTCTTAATAGGGAGCTGCGACACTTAGAATTTCAGATGTTCAGTTTATATCTTTCCTCAGTCTGGTTGCAACACATTAAGTCCAGTACTGAAGACCTAAGGGAAGACATGTTCTGCAAGACATTGGAAAAGAAAAACAGCACTGAGAAGAGGGACACATGGAAAGTGTCCAGGGTGGGTCATTGCCAGACCTGGATGGACTCCAGGCCTGCTGCAATCACTGCCTCGATGGACGGCCATGGGAAGGGTGGTGCAGTTGCATCATTTTATAGCACTGGACAAAAAGGTGCCACCTAAATAGCGCAGGAGCCGTGCTCAGTGTCCAGTGAGGGCAGTGTCAGGATGAGCTACTGCGTACTCAGATGGTCTCAGTTCCTTAGTTCCCTTTATCTTCTGATGGGCCAAATGTCTTGTGGTCCTGAGAGGGGTTCTAGTGTTTAGAGATACTTTTTCAAATAACAGACCCCACACGCAAAGCCAGCTACATTCATCCCTTGGTATCTGTAGGGGATTGGTTCCAGCCCCCCCCCCACACACACACGGGTACCACAATCTGTCAATGCTCAAGTCCCTTGTATGCAATGGTGTAAAATTTGTATATAGCCTACACACATCCTCCTGTATATTTTAAATAATATCTTGGTTGCTTAATACAATGTAAATAATGGCAAGGAAAAGAGTATATATGTTCAGTTTTGATGCAGTTTTTTTCAAATATTTTCAACAAAGTTTGGTTGAATCCTCTGATGCAGAACCCACAAATATAGAGGCTGATTGTACTTCATTTGATGTTCAGCTGAAGAAATAGATCTATTCTGACATTGGAGGAAAAGTAGCATTTTTTTATTGAAAGATCTGAGTCTTTGTGACACATAAATGTCAATGTTAGTCAGGTGTGGTGGTCCATGCCTATAATCCCAGTACTTGGGGAGGCTGAGACAGGAGGATCGCAGGTTTGAGCACAGCCTCGGCAAGTAGTGAGACTCTCATCAACCTAGTGAGACCCTGTTACAAAATAAAAATAAAATAGGGCTGGGGGTGTAGCTCAGAGGTAGAATCTAAGTTGCTGAGGCTGGCCTCAAACCTGCCATCCTCCTGTTTCAGCCTCCCTTGTACTGTGATCCTCCTGTTTCAGCCTCCTGTGCACCCCCATGCCCTGCTCCATACAGTGTGATATTAGAAGAATAAAAATCAAATCATAACATCAAGAGAGAAGACTACTAAGAAGGAAGGGCTAGAAGCTATCCAACAGTGGATTAATTTTAGATGACTAGGAGTTATTAATTACATCTGTCATCTCTTGTCACTGGAAATGGGTGGTCTTGTATGGCCCAAATCTGAACCTGGGAAAGAACAGTGCTGTTCTTGAGAGCAGCCAGTAGACCAGACTATAACAAAGGTGCTTCTAAATCGCTGGTGGAACGCAGCAGCTAATGGAGTGGTGAGCAGCTGCTGTGGGGAGTTGGCGCTGCTTCTCCCTTAGGAAACAGCTGGACAGTGGCCAAGAATTCTAAGTCCTCTTTTTCTTTTGGTACTGGGGATTAAACCCAGGGGCATCCTACCGCCAACCTATACCTCCACCCTTTTTTAAAATTATGAAATAGGCCGGGCATGGTGGCGCACACTTATAATCCTAGTACTTTGGGAGGCGGAGACTGGAGGAGCCCAGTTCGCGGCCAGCCTCAGCTCTCTCTCTCTCTCTCTCTCTCTCTCTCTCTCTCTCTCTTCCTGTCTCTCTCTCTACTTAGTGAGGCCCTCCGCAACTTCGTGAGACCCGGTTTCAAAATAAAGTATAAAAAATAGGGCCGGGGGTGTAGCGCGGAGGTAGAACGCCCCTGGGTTCAATCCCGGGTACCACACACACACACAAAAATTATGAAACAGAATTTTGCTAAATTCCCACATGCTGGCCTCAAGCCTGTGATCCTCCTGTCGCAGCCCTCCAACTACTGGAATTACAGGCATGTGCCACCACACCCAGTTTGTCCACTTCATTCTTTTTTTTTTTTTTTTGCGGTACTGGGGATTGCACCCAGGGGCATTCTACCTCCAAGTTACACCCCCAGCCCTATTTTTTATTCTTTGTTTTTGAAACAGGGTCTCACTAAGTTGTGGAGGTCCTCACTAAGTAGCTGAGGCTGGCTGTGAACCTGCGATCCTCCTGTCTCAGCCTCCCAAGTACTGGGATTACAAAAGCCACATCGGCTGGTCCACTTCATTCTAAGGCAAATTTTTCTCTTATTCTCCCGGAATCATACTGATTTTTTGTGACTTTTTATTATCTTCTGACTTAGGGTCTACATTCTATAATGGTTCAGAAAGGCAATGATTTGGCTGCCCTGACAATAGGAGGGACACGCTGACTCTTGAACATTTTTAAGCAAATTAACTGCAGGGATCTGGCCAGATCAAACCAGCTATAGCATAGCTAACACTGGCATTTCATGTGGGCCCCGGAGATTGTCACTATTATAATTGGCTGAATATTGGCTAAGCTGGCACAAAAGAAACTTTGCAGCTCACAGACACTTGATAAACTATAGGAGCGATTTTATAGATAAATTCATGTGGGAAAATGGCACATGCCACCACCAGTAACTTAAAGCCAATTAATACAGGACAATAACTATGGGGACTCCTTTCCCAAGAAGACATTAGCAAGCAACCCATGGTAGAAATCAGACGTGTCATGGCAGCAAACTGGAGGGATAGAGAGCTCTATCCAGCCACGTAGCAAGGACATCTCATGAAGAAAATGGCCTGGTCTCTAGGAGGAAGAAGGAGGCCTTGCTTTGTAGAATGGTTTTTTTCATCGGGAACATTTTATTGATCAGTTACAGCTTACAACATTGTAGAAGTTGCCAGGGGAATGCGAGAGTCTTGGCTTCTCCCGCCCCTCCAGGGGCTCACTGACTGGTGATTGGTGAGTAGGAAGTGATTGACATGTTGGACCTGTGAGTACTACTGAGTACTTGGTCTTCTCAGGAATGAACCACTCATTAAATCCAGAGGCAAGCCAGCATAACACCAATGATAGTGCTGTGGACTTAATTGTAGTTTGGGTCTCCCCAGTAAAACAGATATGAACGTTTTCCCTCCCTTCTCACACTTAGCCGAGGAGCTGGTATTTCCGGCTAGCGAGGAATAGAGAGAGAGAGATGCTAATCTCAATGTGTCTTTTCTCTATTTCCTTTTCCTTTGACAAAGAGAATAACGCCAGCCTCTTTATGAAGGGAAACACTCTTTCTTCACAGGATATTGGTGCCAAAGGGAAGGGGAGCCATTGAAAGGGATGTTTAAGATGGAATCAAAATAGTGATAAACGAGTATTGATTTCCACAAGAGGACCTACTAAGAATTGCCTTTCTGTGAAGAGAACTAAGGACAGAAACACTTGAGAGGGCTCCAGTTGTGGGTAAGGCCCCCCACCCCACCCCGAGAGAGACACCACTGCTTCCCTCACTGTCCGCAAAGGTAGGACGATTTGGATGTCTCCTTCAACTCCCGAGAAGGTATCAGGAATAACATATGATGGCGTGAGGCTGGTCAGTTTGTGAGGCTTTGCCCCTCAGGGCCCACTAAGATGTGCTTTCTTTTTTTCCTGTCTTCAGAAAGATTGGAAAAACTAGCCCCAAGGAAGAGAGAACAGTTTTAGGTTTTCTTGAGCTACGATGTTAAGCCAGGCAGGCCGGCAGGGAAGAAGAGGCGAGCAGACAAGCTGGTGCCTGTGGCGGGTGGAGGACCCCCGCATGTCACCGAGGTGGTAGGTGGCGGGGTCTTCTGGTGGGAATGCCCTCAGTGTGGCTCCGGGGTGTGCGCTCCTGGTGGTTTTCTTTGCCAGTGGTTCGGGTTCTGCTGAGTGCGGCCCCTTGGTGGGCCAGTCTGTCCACTTGTGTTAGGCCTGATCAGTGATATTACTGACCTTGGCCCAGGCTGGGAAAGTGTCCAGGTGGAACAGGCTAACTCCCCAGGTGTTGATGGCCACCATCACTATCACCAGGCCAATGACGTTGACTCCCAGGCCAGCTTTCACCTGCAGGACACAAGCCAGACACCGTTGGTCACCCGGACTAGGCAGCAGCACAGGTCCCTAAGTGAGCCCTCTCTAGGCCCTCAGCCTGAGCCTGGCTCCACCCACGAGGCCCTGATGGGTCCAGTAGCTGCCTAGGATTCTCTACTGTTGTCTCATGAGGACCGGAAGGACCAGAAAAACAGGCAGGGATTGGGGCTGGGTGAGAGCGATGAGAATCAGCTCCACTTCTTGCCTACAGCAAGTGGGAAGCCCAGGAAGTCTGTTAGTTGTTTGGGACACTGGATTTGTGGGTTGTTGAGTTATTTCTGCAGTGATGGGATAGGTAAATGTGTTAAATAAAATTAAACATCTCTCTCTTTTTTTTCTTGGTACAGGGGATTGAACGTAGGGGCATTCTACTTCCAAACTACACCCCCAGCCCTTTTTTATTTTTATTTTTATTAATTTATTTAGCCGGGCATGGAGGGACACGTTTGTAATCCCAGTACTTGGGAGGCGGAGACCGGAGGATCTGGGTTCGCAGCCAGCCTCAGCTACTTAGCGAGGCCCTCCGCAACTTAGTGAGACCCGGTTTCAAAATAAAGTATATATAAAAAAAAATAGGGCTGGGGGTGTAGCTCCCCCCAAAAATAATATTTTTTTGCGGTACTGGGGATTGAACCCAGGGGCGTTCTACCTCTGAGCTACACCCCCAGCCCTATTTTTTATCCTTTATTTTGAAACCAGGTCTCACGAAGTTGCGGAGGGCCTCACTAAGTAGCTGAGGCTGGCCGCGAACCCAGATCCTCCGGTCTCAGCCTCCCAAGTACTGGGATTACAAGAGTGCGCCACCACGCCCGGCTTATTTTTTATTTTGAAACAGGATCTCGTTAGGTTGCTGAGAGTCTTGTTTATGTTGCCGAGGCTGTTCCTGAACCTGTGATCCTCCTGTCTTAATCTCCCAAGTACTGGGATTAAGGCGCATGCCACTATGCCTGGCTTAATAGCTCTCTTCAAATCAGGAACTTCTTGGATCCTCTTACGTGCTCAAACACAGGGAGAACCTGCAGGAGGAAATATGTTACATGACACCTTTGCCACAGTTACCTTTTTATTATCCTCCAGGGAACAGTTTAGGGAAGCAGAGTGTCTTGAGGTCACCTGGGGAAATAGCTCAGCTGCTGGGCCCTGGGCTGGCTTCTTCCTTGGGGGCTGGGAGAGGGATTGCATCTCACTGAGTTTGACCTGTTTCATTTCTTCATGGCATTGACACAGGCCGAAAGGAGATATGAGGGATGATGGACTGGCTGAGCCAGGGCCAGATGGGAAAATGTGTACAGTAAGGACAGCTGGCATCCTTCCAGGGAGTAAGGAAGTACACAGCAGGTGACCAAAACAGGTCCACTAGCTGCCAGTAAGTTGGGAAAATTGGAAGGGGAAAATTGGATACTGGGGAATTGTCCCAAGCAAATGACTACATGTGTCTTCTGTCTCCTGCCTTCTGGGTGGGCCCTGGACTTCTCAACCATCCGGGCATCCTGGGCCTGTTAGCATGGAGAACATCCCATGCTTCTTAGCAGGTTCTAAGGAGCTGAATTAAGGTCCCTTAGAGCTGAAATGGGCCTCGGGGAGTATCTAGCTGGAATCTCTTCATTTAGCAGATGAGGAAATTGAAGCCTGGTTAGTGTCCAACCATGCTAGGACTAGAACCTGGGGCCAGCTCACTTCTTGTCATCCAGTGCCTTTGACAGGTGCTATCTCCGATCATTGGATCCCAGTGTGGAGGAAGTGGAGGCAGGAGAGTCAGGCAGAGCTCAGTGTGAGCAGACTGAGGGTTCCACAGTAAGAGAGGAGGGGGAGAGAGGGATGGCTGTGACCTTGTCCCCAAAGTAGCACAGATTACACAGATGAGCAGCTGGAATGGTGGAAAGAATCTAAGTATCTGCTACCAGCCTCAAACTTTCTTCTTTTCCTCCATTTCTTTCTTTCTTTTTTTTTTTTTTTTAGTACTGGGGATTTTACCCAGCCCTTTTTATTTTTCATTTTGAAGCAGGGTCTCGCTAAGTTGCCAAGAGTCTTGCTAAATTGTTAAGCTGGCCGGGCGTGGTGGCGCACGCTTGTAATCCCAGTACTTGGGAGGCTGAGACAGGAGGATCTCAGGTTTGTGGCCAGCCTCAGCTACTTAGTGAGGCCCTCCGCAATTTAGTGAGACCCTATTTCAAAATTAAAGAATAAAAAATAGGGCTGGGGGTGTAGCTCGGAGGTAGAATGCCCCTGGGTTCAATCTCCAATACCAAAAAAAAAAAAATTGTTTAGGCTGGTCTTGAACCTGCGATCCTGTCTCAGCCTCCCCAGTCCTGGGATTACAGGCGTGTGCCACCATGCCCAGCTTCCATTTGCGGTTGTACAGGGCTGCTGAGAACAAGTTTGGGTGGTGAACACGTTTCTATCTCAGCCAAGGGGACTGCGCTCTGTTTCAGCAGCCAGGCGCCAGTCATTGTCCCAGTGTTGACCACAGCCCTGGGTCGTGAGAGCACAGCAGCGAGTCCAGGCCGCAGAGCGGAGGGTGGGTTTGTCTAGCACTAAAGTCAGCGGCAAAATGTCTCCTCAAAGCCAGCGTCTGTGAGCCCAGCTGAAAACTCGAAAGCCAGAGGGCGCTTCATTCCTCCACTGTTGCTTCAGGACGTCTTGCTGGCAGCGGGGAGAAGTGAGCAGACGGATCCTGTTCTTACAAAGTACCTTTTAATCTAGGTTCAAACCACGTCTCATATGGCATCTTCTGTGAATAACCCAGCATCTTTTTGAATGACTAGCTCCACTCACTCATCCAGTGAAAAAATGGAGCAAAGATTGGTTCCGGCTCATGCTTTCTGGAACTGGCTCACATCCTGGGGCTGGGCCAGCTTTATCTATCCGGGCACCCACCTCCTTCCAGCTCAGGGGCGGGGAGAGCACATGATTGCTATTCTTCACGCTCATGGACCAACCGAGAACCTCGTCACAGATATCGTTCTTTCTACCGTGCTAGATGGAGCAGTGGCAGACCAGGGGTCCTGCTGCAAGGGAATAAATGTTAGAAGTCTGTGCAGCCCCTGGCCTGGCAGAGGACGGTACCTGACACTCACCATGTCTTTGATCTGGCAGTGCCCGTAGCTGAAGACGATGGCATTGGGGGGATTGCCCACGGGGAGCATCACCGCAAAGGAGATGCACATGGTGACCGGGATGAGGGTGTAGAGTGGGTTAATGTGCAGCGTTTCAGACTAGGAGAGGAGAGAATGAGTTCACAGGAATGTTAACTTTTTTTTTTTTTTTGCGGTACCAGGGATTGAACCCAGGGGCATTCTACCTCCGGGCTACATCCCCAGCCCTATTTTTTTTTTCTTTATTTTGAAACAGGGTCTCACTAAGTTGCGGAGGGCCTCACTAAGTAGCTGAGGCTGGCCATGAACCCAGATCCTCCGGTCTCCGCTACCCAAGTACTGGGATTACAAGCGTGTGCCACCATGCCCGGCAGAACGTTAACTTTGACACTAGGCTTGCATTTCCTGGGCATGAGCAGGCATTAACTGATGACCTTGTCTAACCTTAGCTGCACCCCATGTGCTAGGGCCATTAGGTCCCTGCCGTGCAGGGTGGGCAGTGCCCCTTGGCAACCCAAATGCTTTGAGGACTTCCTAGAATGATGTTTGATTTTCTTTGGGGGGTGCTATTCTAAGTAAGTGGTTCTTAAGCTTTATTCTTTAGCCAAGAAATTTGTTCTTCAAACGAAAATCTCGTGAATAAGCTGCTTTGATTGAAACAGGGATTCCTCACCGTTGGGGTACAGAACTGAGGGTATTTTTTTTTCCCTAGGGAAGAGAATTGCTTTATTTGGGATTTGGACCCACAGGTATTGCTCTCAATGTTGGCACGTTTTAACTAAGTGCACTCCTGTGCTCTCAAATGAAAGAGGATAGAAGGAGAAGCTGGAGGCTGAGCAATGGGCAAAGGGATTGCCCAGGGCACTTGGGGCTAGAAAGAGCAGGACGGGGCTCTTTTGCCAGGGGTGGGGAGGCGCCTTCATTTCCTAGGTTTTATCTCCCAGAATGGAACAGATTTGGCCTTGGGCGAAGTGCATTACCTTTGTGGCTGCTTCGCCAGGCTAAGCTCTGACAGCGGCCCCTTCCTTCCCCCATTCCATTCGTAACAAGTTGGTCCGAGGCCCCTGGAGTGAGGCTGACCTTGCTCCCGATTCTCAGAACCCTCTGGGGGACCTGGGTGGAGGTAGTGATGACTGTTCGAGCTGTGGGCTTGGTGTTTGCAGCTCTGTGTGTTTTGCCCCCACTCTCTGTGTTACCTCTTTGGTCCTACTGTTAGGTTTTATTTCTGGAGAGAAAGGTTGATGATTGTTGGGAAATGGAATTCTAGAATTTTTTTTTTTTTTTTTTTTATTGGTGCATTGTAGTCTCACTTCACAATGAGTATCAGTTTGGTGTTAACATACATGCACACAGCTGGAATTCTAGAATTTTAATGTGTGTGTGTGTGTGTGTGTGTGTGTGTGTGTGTGTGTGTTATTGTGGATTGAACCCAGGGTGTTCTATCTCAGAGCTACCTACAGTACCTGGCTTTTGTTTTGTGTGGTGCTGGGGGTTAAACCCGGAGCCTCATGCATGCTAGGTAAGTGCTCTAGACCATCGAGCTACACTCCTAGTCCTTTTAATTTTATTTAGAGACAGTCTTGCTAATAATATTGTAACCCCCCTGCCTCCGCCACCCTGAGTAGCTGAGATTGCAGTCCCCACTGTACCCAGCTATGTTTTCATTCTTTTTTGGTACTGGGGATGGAACCTAGGGGCATTCTACCTCTGAGATACACCCTCAGCCTTATGTATGTATGTATGTATGTATGGTACTGGGGATTGAACCCAGAGGCATTTTACCTCTGAGCTATACCCCCGGCCCTTTTTATAAATTTTTTTGTTTTGTTTAGAAACAGGGTCTTACCAGGCTGCTGAGAGTGGCCTCAAGCCTGTGATCCTCCTGCCTCAGCCTCCCAAGTACTGTGATCACAGGTGCCCAATTCTTTTGTTTTTATTTGGAGCTGCCCCTAAACCAATCATTGTTTGGGAAAGTGTTCCTAGAACTCTTGCTATGATTTATTAATGTATCTTTTTATTTATTAATTGCTCTTTTTAAAAACTTCAATTGTTAGACTATGGTTTGAATACCAATCAAGAGAAGGCTGAGGGCGGCGGCCTGAGGAGCTACGGACGTTGCTCCTGGAGCCAGGCCTACCTCTGCAGGCCCTGGGCACCCGCCGAGACCCCGAGCCCTCCTCTACTCACCAGGCTGCACAGGATGGGCAGGAAGATGGTGATGGTGGCTGGGTTGCTCACAAACTCCGTGACGATGGACACCAGGATGCAGGCCAGCAGGGTGACAGCCCAGGGCGGGAGGCTGCTCAGGCACAACATCTGGTGCCCGATCCATGTGGAGAGGCCAGAGCTCTGTAGGAAGAAAGGAGGGAAAACACATGGCGGATGGAGTTCTTAGACTTCAGAGGGTCAGGAATGGTGGCCGGAAGGGACCACCAGGGTTCATCCGATCCGTCTGTCTTCAGTCTGAATGGAGCCAAATGCAGTCCTGCTTTTATGAGTAGATCATTTTGTAGCCTAGACATTTCCTTTTTGTGAGTGTATAGTATTCTGTGTCTGGGTTTTCTGGTGAGTTGATTATTGCAGGTGTGTAGCGCCACCCCCTCCCATTACCCTGATTCTCCCTGGGACTTTGTCTGGGCAGAGGCTAGAGATCTGACCCCTCAACTTTAGCCCCTGGACATAATCTCACCCTTTCTCCAGCCCCTGACACCCTTGCTGGGCATCGACTCGATGCCCTTTCATAGAGCGCCAACTATAATTCTTTCTGCTGCTTTTGAAACCCACTTCTTGTAGCACCTAAGAAATGGAAAAAAAACTACCAACCTCTTTGGATAGTAAGAGAGAGAAAGATATATTATATATATCTTTATATAATATATATTATATATATTATAATATATATTATATATTATATATTACATTATATATTATATTAAATATAATATATAACATATAATATAATATATATAATATATATATATACATATATTATATATATATATACAGAGAGAGAGAGAGAGAGAGACAGTGTGTGTTGGAGGGGGTTGAGTGGGCAGGGCTGAACACTGGAAGCTTCACTTTACTTCATAGGAGTAAGGAGGAGAGAGGGATTAGAAGTCTAGCTCCATTTAATGGGGAAGGTGCCTCCTCACTGGCCTATAGCATAAGCATTCAGCCCCAACCTGGTTTAGGATCAAATCCCATCAGTGGTTGACATCTACTACCTGTCTGTGCTTTTTTTTTTTTTTTTTTTTTTTTTTTGG
>PVJS01042647.1:0-17421 GCA_004027185.1 Glis glis
CTCTCTCTCTACTTAGTGAGGCCCTCCGCAACTTCGTGAGACCCAGTTTCAAAATAAAGTATAAAAAATAGGGCCGGGGGTGCAGCGCGGAGGTAGAACGCCCCTGCGTTCAATCCCCAGTACCGCAAAAAAAAAAAAAGAGCATTAGTTATGTAGTGGTAAGGTGTGTGTGTGTGTGTGGGGGGGGGAAGCAGAATACCACAGTTGTATGACTTGATCTCAGTCTTTTGATAAGCTTGTAACTTTGAATTGTGATTTTTACTAGCTCCACTCCTCTCGCTTTCCTCCCCATAGGTGAAACAGGATGGCTAATGGGGCTGGAATCAGGTATTTCCCCTCCCCCAGGTTGGTTAGGTGGCAAATAAAACTTCATCAGGATAAGTTTTGCTAAAATAGTTTCTCCACACACCATGTGATGTATTTGCCAGTAGTTCTTTTTCCCTTCCTCCTGCTAGAAAAATGGGAGGGTTTTTTTCTCCTCTAAAATTCACAATATTCCAGGATCTGGCAGCTCCTGAAAGTAAAACTCACAAAAGCATGTGACCTTCTTATGAATGGGTGCTCTGCGGTTTTTAACTCCGCTTCTTGCCTACACTGACTCTACAGCCAAACCCAAACTCAGTTACAGCTTGGGTTCTCCTGCCATGATACAAAGTTCCTGGAGAGATTTCTGCTTTTGGATTGGTTTCTGCTTCAGTAAATCATGATTCTCTGAACCTGCCCATCTGCCTTTTATTTGGGGACATCACTTTGCCCTGTGACCTCACTTATGAATCTAAAAAGACTTGCTGATTTTACAGTTTTTCAGGAATTTACTAGTTAGGACAGAGCAGTGAGGTCTAAGTTCCTTGTACGGCAGACTGTAAACCCAAAGTCTCTAGCATCTTGATTTTGTTTGTTGATAAATTCATATTAACAAAAGTCTCATTTTAGGATATTTTAGGATTCCATGATAGAATATGTAACATGTGGCATAAAATGATTTATGTATAACAACACACACACACACACACACACACACACATATATATAGTTAAAGCTTTTGGGTACACAAACATATTTACATATGTAATCTTTAATATAAATTCATACCTCTATTTATAAATACATAAAGTACTCACCCTGGTTCCTAGCAAAGGAAACACAGTTGCTGTCATTATTTTCATAATTATTATGCTTACATGAAGTAATACGTGTGAAAGTGCTTATCATTTTATCCATGTATTACATTAAAATGCTTTACATACCTTGGTTGCCACCTCCCTTTTTCAAATGCCTGTTTTAAAAAAGTATGAATTCCTTCTCTGACTTCCTGTCAGCTAACTTCAACCTTTTCACTTCTAATCGATGACCATCCAAGAAACTGAGATGGCAAGAGGAGAATAGAGAAGGCCCAGATTTAGCTAGTGTTGGTAATTACTAAAAGCTTCTGAGAAGTCTTAGAGAGGCAGAGTATTAACTATAACAAGGAAAGGGGGTTAGGTCTAGAAAAAGTTTGTTTTCAACTTTTGCACAGGTAAAATTGAGAATTAACTTTGAATATTTGCAATTCATTTTTTTCTGTCAGAATAATCATATTGAATTCTAATATCTAGCAAGACATTGTCAGGTTCTTTTTTAACATTATATTCTTTATCTCCTTTCAGATGTAGATTCAAAGTGAACATTTCATTCTTGAATGAAAGAAACTACCCTAATTTGGGCATAGTGGTGCATGCCTGTAATCCCAGAATTTGGGAGGCTGAGACAGGAGAATCACAAGTTTGAGACCAGCCTCAGCAACTTAATGAGGACCTCAGTAACTTATACCCTGTTTCAAAATAAAAAATAAAATAGGGCTGGTGGTGTAATTCAGAGGTAGAAAGCCCCTGGGTTAAATCTCCAGTACTACAAAACAGACAAACAAATAAGGAAACCAACCTAGGGTGAGGCTTACATTAAGTGAATTTGACAATTAAACCACATACTAGAAAACAACTGTATAAGTTATTAAATGTTTGGAGTTTGTATTTGGAGATAACAGTAAGCTGACTTTTTAGGGAGAGGCTACTGTAGCTTTCTTCTTTGCTTTGTTCATTCAGTGTCTTAAGGGAGTACAGAAATTAGGTTTTCGTTTTCCTTATAATTTTTAGATGGCAGAAAGCCTGCCAACCTGTCTTGATTCTGCTGCATCGGGTTTCCCAAATACTCCCTTGACCCTGATGCTATTACATATCAAGGCATTTTTGAGTCTTTTAATATTGTTATTAGTAGCCACCGAACTTCTGTGAAGCCCTACTATTTTTTGTAGTCTCCATTATAAGACCCACTAAGGATGGAAAATGATGAATATTATAATTTAGATGGTACAAAAATGACACCTACAGACCTAATGACTTACATGCTACCACCATGCCTTTTCTTCATTACCTGAACAATGAATATTAATTTTCAACTGAGTACAAAGTTATCGTGATTTGTTTTATCCTTGGTTAAAATCCAGGACAGGTGGGGTGCCTGATTGCTAGGTTTCATCATTTGGAAGCTATAAAAATAAAGTGAAACTGGGACAAAGCAAAATGCTGAGTATATAAATGCAAGGAAGGATAGGACAGTCAAGGGATCCTCTTCATCATCAGGCAGCACTGACGTGATAGAGGACGATTCTGTCTAAAGTTACACAGTACAAGTGAAGGAAATAATATGACCTGAGCTTTGTGAACACATTTACTTTTCTCTCTGTCTGGAAAGAACTGTTATAATGTGCTTACCTTACCAATGTACTGGAAACAAATTCCTTTACTGCACAATTTCCTGCCTCTGCATGGTGTTTACTGTTTTTTTTTTTCTTAATGATCACAGAGAAAAGCTTCTTTATGATAGGAAATTCATAAAATACCAAAATGAAAATAATTTAATTTTAGTGAAATTAAATTCTCTCTAACCAGTCAGAGATAACCAATACTAACATTTTACATGTGAAGCAATAATTTTCTCTTTTATATAAAATTAGGATTATATTTTTGGAATATAAATTCTTTTAAATTTCAGGAAGTCATTCCCATATGTTTATTTATCCTTCTACAATATTTTTAAAGAGCTCTATTTTTTCCTATATACCTATTCTAATTTATTTAATCAATCTTTATTTTTATATATACTTTATCTCTTGGTAGCCATAGAGGATTGGTTCCAAGACTCCTGCAAATACCCTTGTATAAATGCATAGTATTTGCATATAAACCAGGCACATCCCCCATATGCTTCAAATTATCTCACAATTACTTGTAATACCTATGCGCAAATGTTATTTAAATAGTTGTCATACTGCACTACAAAGGCAATAATGACAAGAGATAAAAGGCTGCATGTATTCAGTACAGATGCATTTTTTCCCAAGTATTTTTGACCCATGGTGGTTGAACCCATGGAAGTGGTATCTACCAGCAGATAAGATGGACTGTCATCATTTAATTTCTCATTTACAACAATTATAAAGAATGCTCTGGCTAATCTCCACATACTAAACCAATGTGGATACATCTAGTTGCATTATTGCATAAATCTCCAAGTATATAAATGGTTTGGGGAACCAGAAGTAGAATCACTGAATGACAGGATTATGGATGTTTTACAAGACATATTTTCAAATATCAGTTCAGAAAATTTGTGCAATTATCCATCTAACCTACAATGTGTGAGTCTTATCAGCCTACTGACCATACACTGCAGAATATTTGGTGAATTTTTCACTTTCATTTTAAAGAATAAATGTAATGTGAAAGACACGAATTTTGTGTGTGTGTGTGTGTGTGTGTGTGTGTGTGTTTCTGTGTGTGTGTGGTACTGGGGATTGAGGTCATTCTACCTCTGAGCTACACCGCCAGCACTTTTTATTTTTTGTTTTGAAACAGTCTCACTAGGTTGCTGAGAGTCTTACTATGTTGCTCAGGCTGTCCTGTGATCCTCCTGTCTCAGCCTCCCAAGTACTGGGGTTACAGGCGTGGGCAATCGCACCCGACCAAAGACATGCATTTTGAATCTGAAGTAGAAACTATAATATTGATTGTAAATAAAAATAAATTGGTGAATAACAAAGATAAGGCACGAATTAATGTTTAAAGATTTTTAAAAGGCCGGTGTGGTGGCGCACGCTTGTAATCCCAGTACTTTGGGAGGCGGAGACCGGAGGATCCGGGTTCACGGCCAGCCTCAGCTCTCTCTCCCTCTCTCTCCCCCTGTCTCTCTCTGTCTCTGTCTTTCTGTCACTCTCTCTCTCTCTCTCTCTTTCCTCTCTCTACTTAGTGAGGCCCTCCGCAACTTCGTGAGACCTGGTTTCAAAATAAAGTATAAAAAATAGGGCCAGGGGTGTAGCGCGGAGGTAGAACGCCCCTGGGTTCAATCCCCGGTAACCGCAAAGAAAAAAAAAAGATTTTTAAAAAGATAAAATCTCCTACAATGTTAGGAATATAAAATTCAAGGTTGAAGTTGAGGAAGGGGTTAAAGATATTAGGGGTATTTCCGTTTGATCATCCTATAAAATAAAAGAGTTTTGGGGAAGCACAGAGCTTTTTCCTGACTAGTGACAGTAACAATACTCTTGTGTTGGCAAACCAGTCGAACCCCTTCCTCCTTCCCAGGAGAAGAGCGCTTACTCCTTGTTTTATGTGAGATTAGAAAGGGCTCCAGAACAGCACGTATAAACCTGAAAATTAGTGAGAGCTCCAGCAAATCCTTCAGGGAATTACATTAAAAATGTAGATTGCCAGGTGTGGTGGCACACGCTTGTAATCTCAGTACTTGGGAGGCTGAGACAGGAGGATCACAGGTTTGAGGCCAGCCTCAGCTACTTAGTGAAGCCCTCGCAACTTAGTGAGACCCCGTTTCAAAATAAAGAATAAAAAATAGGGCTGGGGGAGTAGCTTGGAGGTAAAATGCTTCTGGGTTCAATCCCCAGTACCGAAAAAAATGGGGATTTTTAATGAGCTGAGAAAATGAAAGAAGCACATAATTCTATCAAAGATCTATTGTACAAGTTCTACTTACAAATGAGAGTTGGCATAAGAAAGAGAGCTGCACATTTATTTTCTAAATTGCACACTTTTTAATGTGCGACACTTATGTTTAGACCACCATACATACACTTCAGAGTATGTATCATTACATACTCGTATCATTACTGACTGAATTGTTCATAGATATATATTAATTAAATTTTCATATGGAAGCAACTTATACTTTGAAAGTAACAGAAAAGTTGAGGAAAAAACATGCCTGTTATTACAATGTTTTTGTTTCCCTTTAGGTTCTAAGTCATAATGAGTTTGACAATCAGTATATAAAATTCCAATCAGTGAACCACTCTCTGTTGAGTGTGTCTACGTTGATAGCACAGCTAAGTTGATAGTTACATGCCAGAGTAGGAGAATGTTTCAGGATAGAATTTTATGTAGCATAACAGATAGAGGGACATCAAGAATGATATTACCCTTGACAATGTGGCACTATTTTACAATGGTCACTTATCGAAAGGACAAAATTTGCTCCGATTGTTAATACCATCTCTGTATTCCATTTTAGAGCCCCCATTAGGTATTACTCCTCCAGAGTTTTTTTTTCTTTTATGTGCTCATTTACAAAGGGATAATGGATACAGCATCAGCAGAATCAACAGAGATGGCAATCCAGGCCTCTTAAGACAAGATTAACATAGTTCCGTGAGTTAGAAAAGCTTCTTTTATGTCCTCTACATTGCCAATGATTTTGTAGTATTTATTTAGAATGTGCTGAATTTAGCTTTGCGTCAGATTTTTAAAAGTATATACATATATTAACTAACATATTCATAAAATCGCTATTATATAACAGGCATTTTGCTGGGTGCTACACATATATTATTTCTGTATTTTTAATTTCAAGGATAAAAAATAATAATTGCCACTAATATATAAATCACATTAACTATGTGAAAAGCATTTTTCCAAGAATTTTGCATATTATAACTCCTTTAATCCTCCTGATAATCCTATACAGTAGATGATATTATTATCTGTCTTATTTATATAAAGAAACTGAGATGCAGACAAGGCCAAAGTCAGAAAGGTAGAAAACAGTATGCCCAGGAAGTCTGACTACAGAGATTGCTTTGCAAACCAAATCACGTTGTTTCTTTCTTTTTTTTCCCCTATTACTCTGGCTGCAAAACAACAAATAAAAACCCACAAAACTCTAAGTGGATTTTGTTGGCAAAATTCTTATTATAAAGAAGCTTATTGTAACATATTTAATGCTGATTCTATCCCTGCTATCATTTTTAAATGTTCCACTGCCAAATTTCAATTTTGAAATGATATTTACTTAAATTATTGTTTGAATTCTGCATATGTCTAAAAATTGTTTGCTGATTAATTCGTTTTGGTAGAAGGTAGCATAAATAAGAAAATCGTCATATTGATTCCTCACAAGATATTTTAAAGCTGTGAACCCTGACACTGGGAAATAGGAAGTGATTTGATCAAGACCACAGCTTTTTTTTTTTTTTTTTGAGGTACTGGGGATGGAACCAAGGGGCATTCTACCTCTGAGTTACACCCCCAGCCCTATTTATTATTTTTTTAAATTTAATTTTTTTTGCAGTACCGGGGATTGAACCCAGGGGCATTCTACCTCTGAGTTACACCCCCAGCCCTATTTTTTATTCTTTATTTTGAAGCACGTTCTCATTAAGTTGCAGAAGGCCTCACTACGCAGCTGAGGCTGGCCACGAACCTGGATCCTTCCAGTCTCAGTCTCCCAAGTACTGGGATTACAAGCGTGTGCCACCACGCCCAGCTCTATTTTTTATTCTTTATTTTGAAATAGAGTCTCACCAAATTGCTGAGGGCCTCACTAAGTAGCTGAGGCTGGCAGTGAGCCTGCAATCCTCTGGTCTCAGCCTCCCAAGTACTGGGATTATAAGTGTGTGCCACTACGCCCGGCTAAGACCACAGCTTTTAATTTCATAATTGTACTACAATCACTGAAGCCTATTCCTTTTCATTCAACATTCATTGAGCAGATGTTATTGATCAGAAACTTCAATTATTTTTTTCACTGTTTGATCCCATCTTTTGTTAACCAAAGTGAATTAGTAATGATGGTGTCGCTTATGTCTTTGTATTAGTTGTACATTCATGAGAGCATATGGATGGTTTGATGTTGATGTCTGATACTGACTGCAGTATCTGTAACAGAGGATTCTCTGTCATAAGCCTGAGCACCGAGCACTCATTTCAAGAGTACACTAGTGAAAATCACATCTGACCCCATGCAAGGAAGAGACCCAGTGTCCTGTAGGGTCACCATGAGCCACATGTGGCTACTGAACACTTGAAGTATAGACACTCCTAATTGAGATGCATGTACTAATTGCTATTTTGTAACTTACAAAGGGGATTTTTAAGACATAGTAAGAAAAGAGAATGAAAATAAATCATTAATAATTTTTATATTATTAAAAGTGAGGATGATAATATTTTGAATATATTTGGTCAAAGAGGATGTAATATTAAAATTACTGCCACCTGTTAATGTTTACCTTTAAGGATGCCATTACTAAAATATTTAAAATGACACATGGCTTCCATACTGAGAAGCACTGATCTAGAGAAATTTAACACACATTTCCTATTTCTCTCATGTATTTGACTAGTGCATGAAAAAGACCATAAAATAGAGTAGCTACAATTGAAAAATCAGCCACTTTGCAATGGTACTTTTGCTCATGAAAAATTCTTAGAAATGGAAGAATTGGGAGAAAGAATTCACATTATTGAAACTTTGATAGCTAAAGCCGTATCATCTTCCAAAATAGTATACTAATAAATTTTTTTCTAACAACATTCATCGAGAGTGTACATGTCCACATCACTCCTCAAAGTAGATATTTTCAATGATTATCTTCCCATTGTTAAAGGCAATTTTTCTGTTTAAATTTGTATTTTTATTATTAGCACTAGGTGTGTGTGTGTGTGTGTGTGTGTGTGTGTGTGTGTGTGTGTTTCTCTGGGTGTTAAACCAGGGGGACTCTACCACTGAGCCACAACCCCAGCCTTTTTATTATTTATTTTGAGACAGGGTCTCACTTAATTGCCCAGGCTGAGCTTGAACTTTTAATCTTCCTGTTTCAGCCTCCCAGGTGCTGGGATTACAGGTGTGTGCCACCATACCCTGCAGTATTAGTATTTTTTGATTATATAAAGCATCTCTTTAGGTTTTTTATTATTATTGAATAGCAGAAGCTTTTAATATAATTTGAGATTAATTCATTAAGCATTATACCATTAATAAATATTTCTACCAACTACAACACAATTCTTAAATCTGTAATACATCAGAAATCATATAGCTTATAGTTTTGTTAAGAAAGATTTTTATTTTACCTGTGGTCAAAGTTATTTCTTTTTCTCTATGACTTCTTAAACATATATAGATTACAAAATATTTGCTGTCCTCACACCAAAATTACATTTCTCTAACATTGTCTTTTCAAACATTGTTTCTTTTTTGAAATACAGATTATTAACCACCTAGAATTTATTTCTGTGTGTGCTGTAAAGTAAAGCACTTACACAGTTTTTAAAATATTACATCTATATGGTTAGCAAATTATTTTGATGTTTTAGGTTGGGTTATAGTACAAAGTATTAACATGTCAGTTTTTCATGTAGATGCCCACTCCAAATGGGATATCATCAAAACACAGATAAATAGCTTTGTTGACCAGCAAACCAAACTAACCCGGCTTGTGAACATGGACTCAGCAGTTCTGACACCAGGCTTGGTCCAGTGGACACAGCAAAAACTTCAGGCACATAGGAGAAAAAGCCACCTGGTGATCCTCATGTTCGTGGGACTTAGCTTCTGACCTGACTGTAAAGAACTCAACTCAACAACTGAGGCCGTTTCTCTCTGTCCCCTTTAGGTCAGTTAGGTCAAGACTTCCAATCCGGCTAGGCAGGGCCAACCCCTTTGACAGCCATAAGCAGCTATAGAAGCTGGAACTTCACCCTTCATCAACCCTTAAGATTAAGGGATCCAAGTCTGGGGGGGGGCGGCAATGATGCAGGATAGAAGAAATAAAATAAGTAGGTAAAAAGGAGACATAAGGGAAGAACAAGGAAAATATAAGTATAATATGGAAGCCTGTAACAAGGCTTGCTTGGCCCCAAAATTTCTAAGGAATTTACAAGAGACCCTGAGTACTATTGACCAATCTTAAGGATGTGTCTGTTTATCAAGACAACAGAAATCACACAAAAAGAGGGAACTCCTTGGGCATCACCCGAGAGAGCAATCTCCTCAACATTGTTGGTTTTCCTTGAATAGTTTAAAGAACACCTACTGATAAGATAGTGAAGGTGGAGACTGGAGCACCCTAAGTCACCTTATGACTGCTGGACTGAGGTCATCCACCATGCCTCCTCTAGCCCACCCCCCACAAAAACCCCTATAACAGCCCTGCATTCCCCAATAAGCTCCCCTCATTTTGAGGCAGCCCACATTCTCCCTTGAATGTGTATTTCCTACTTTCCCAAATAAACCTCTGTCCATGTCTCTGAAAACAAAACAAAACAAATCAAAACAAACAACAACAACTCAGACTTTCCTTCATGATTTATTACAGGTGCTGCATCTCAAAAAAGCCTTCTCAACACTCCCAAGATGGTATTAACAGCATTCTATTGTGTTCCCATAGCATTGCCTTGTACATAAGTCTTATGTACACACCTCCTTCGATAGTTCAAATCCAGCAGGAGTCTTCTTGTGTGTACTTATATATATACATATATGTAGATATACATATGAGAAATCCAAATATAAACCACAATGAGATAAACATATATAACAAACATATATAAATATAACATATTTATATATGTAAATAATATATTATATTATATATTATTAAATAATATATTATTAAATAATATATTATATTATATATTATTAAATAATATATTATTAAATAATATATTATATTATTATAATGTATACTAATTAATATATAATAAAAAGTGATTATATATTTATAAAAAGTATAAATATAAGTATATAATATTTATAATAATATATAATAAGTATAAATATAGAATCACTTTTGTAAATGATTATAAATAATAAATGAAAATATACTAGAAGATGTGCTAATGAGGTTCATTAACTATGTATAGTTAAAAGACAAATATTTAACTTATTGTATTAAATTATGTTGCTCATTGCCTCACAGAATTAAAGAGCAGTATAACTTGTTCTGTGCCAACCTAAGTAGAGTTTTTTGGAAGACTTGGGGTTCTCGAACAGTCTGTAGCTTTTTTGTGTTTTTGCAGATTCCTCTAGTGCTGGATTTTCTTTGTATGCCTCTGCTCTGTGCATCTTTCCCATATCCTTAAAGCTAAGCAAGCTGTTAGTGTAAACTGCTCTATTTGTAAGCCTTGTCATTCATGTGAATCCAGTGGTCTTGAAGTTTATGTCATCTCCACACTGTGTGCTATTGTATCTCATGCATCTTTGTGTTCAGCAGCCAAAGCAGTCACATACTAAGTGTTTAAACCTTTTAAATTCTTACTATAGGTCTTTAATTTTCTGTTACTAAATATGCCACAAGAGTCTTATCATAATTCAGCTGGATAAAATATAACATTACTTCCAAGATTATAAAAGTCGATAGCTTCTCTATGTAGGCAGAAATGACAACCTACTTTTACCTATATACCTGATGATGTTTCTGATGACTTCTAAAGTAAAACTGCAGAAAAATGGGAGGTATACTAAATAAATGTTTCCATAAAGACAGGTATCAAACTAAAAGCATGACACACTTTTTAAAAATCTAAGACACTGTGGACTCATTAAGTATGAAAATTGTATATTTATGTATCCTTTTTTTCTGGTTTCATTAGTTGAGGAAATTTTTAATAGATTCCACTTATAAATAAAATCTTGTTTGTAAATGTAATATTTTTACTTTTCTTCCCATATGTTCTTTGTTAATTATATTATTTTAAAAAAACTATTTAAAGAGAGTCATGACTGGGGGTGTAGCTCAGCGGCAGAGAGCGTGCCTAGCATGCAGAAGGCCCTGGGTTGAAACCCCAGAGCCCCCCTCCAAAAAAAGGGAAAATATGTAAAAGCCAGTGTGTTGGTGCATGCTTGTAATCTCAGTTCTTGGAAAGCTGAGACAGTAGGATCACTGGTTCTCAGCCAGGCTCAGCAACTTAGTGAGGCCATCCGCAACTTAGTGAGACCCTGTTTCATACTAAAAAATAAAATAGAGCTAGGAGGGTAGCTCAGAGGTAGAATGCCCCAAGAAATAAAAAGAGAGAGAGAGAATCATAACTCTTCCTTACAGAACTATAAAAAATTTGTAATGTATAGAAAATCATAATTGTAATACTTTTAGAAATCATCCAATTAATGAATTTCATCAGCACATCTTTTAATGTCATTGAATTTATCAGTAATCACTTTTTATCATATTATAGTGAACAGCATGTGTTACCAATTCATATTGTTTCTTTTAGGTGCTATTTGTGTTTTTATTTTATCTTATTATTATAGAAAATTTCAAACATAAGTAACACAGGTAAATATGTAATTCCCTCACTTTACAATTCTTATTAATGCATCACTTTTATATCATAAGTTGCATATGTATTGGATATTTGTCTTACACAGGCATTAAAAGACTCAACATTTTCTTGAAGGACTAATATCAAAAGTCAACTCTTTTCTCTGCCTCTTTTGCCAAGTCACTCTAATCTCTTGCTATATTGTTGTCAAATTGATCCATTAGTTTCTGACTTAAAATATTCCATGTTTCCTGATTGTCTTAAATATAGGATCCTCTTGACACCCCTGTTCAGATTTTTGCCTTACCTTCCACTGCTCTTACACATCATGCAGAGCAGCCATCTTGAACTAAACCGTAGTCCCACCAACTGACTAGCCCCTACTCCTTACAGCTGGAACTCCTCACATGCCCTTCACTGTCTGCAATGCTTGAATGTTGCTGTTCTCTTCACCTGTATATTTTTTACTGGATTGTCAAAGGTTTTTAAAGGTACTTCATTCTGGACACTTTCTTAAAATGTACCTCTCTGCATTGAAAGAGGCTACATTAATGGCCTCTTTTGTGCCTTTACCAGATTCTACATTAAACATTATCAAAGAACTAATTACTATTCATAATAATTTAGTACTAGCTTGGATTCCTCTCAGTGAGACTGAGATTTGAATTGTGCATAAATAAAAATGCCTTCCCTATCGTCTGGTTTGTAGGAGATGCATGGGCAATGTTGAGTCCACATAATTCTCCTATTCCTGTTCTATGAACATTTCTTTGCCTCTTCTGATTGTCTTCTCTTCCTCTATGTTATAACAGTAATACTGATACCACAAACCATCATACTAAAGTATATATTATCGTGTGTGTGTGTGTGTGTGTGTGTGTGTGTGTGTGTGTGTGGTCTTTAGGGTTATAAGCTTCTTAAAGAGAGTCTCTGCTGTCTATTTCTCCTGTCTCTTTGGTAATACATAGCCCAGATGGAGTTCACGGTCCATACATAAGATGACCATATTTGAAAAACTCATTGTTAAGTAGTGGAATGAGCAGAGAAAAACAGGTTAAAATCTTATATTGGTCAGTTACAAACTGCTTCACTTTATAGATCTAATTTAATCTCTGTGAGCTTTAGACTCCTCATTCATCAACAGGCATAATGCCATCTACTTTATAGAGCTAATGCCGATATATTTAACTGAATTCATGCTGATTTACTTAAATGAATTCAATAAATGTGAAACATTTATTGTTCTACATGTTACAATTATCTAACTTGGATTAAGTGAACTTCCAATTGCAGTATATGGAAACCTCAACATTCCTCTTTGTACATAAAATTCAAAGTACTGAAAATGTTTATTTTGGTTGGTGAATTGTTGGTTGTTATTCTTGCTACATGGTAGCATAACTATAGTAACATAGCTAACTGACAAGCAAAAATATTTGCAATTCTTTGTTAGTATCCTAAAAACTTTACTATTAATTATGTATAATAGAACTTCCTCAAAGGATTTTTGTAAATATTATTCTTATTATCAAAAGTCTTATTTATATGATGTAATAATTTCATCCAGATGTTCATTAGTTAATATAATGTTAATCTAAAATTAGGAATTTTGGAATTAGCATAAGAAATTTTAAAAAGACCATTAAAAATGCCAAACGACCATTAAGCCAAAATGTTCACTTAGGAGATGGTACTTCTAAAGATTAGAGGTAATGCAAAAAAATTATTTTACAAAGCATATTTTTAAGTTTTCAAAAATAACCTATATTCAATTATAGATCATGGAGAAATTTGAAAAACAAAAACATTGTGATGCAAAGTTGATGCTACCACAACAGGCCTCCAAGCCACTTAACTTTTCTGAGCACAGAGTTCTTGATGATTAGACAAAAAAAAAGGTGAAACAAAAAAATTGTAAATCAAGTTTTTATTACAGCAGTAAATACATGTTCCAGAGACGAAAACACACTACTCCTTGCAAATTTATGTACTCCAAGAAGATATATCCCATATTTTTGTGTTTATTACTATGAGGGATTTAGTCTTAAATTATGTGGTTTCTGATTTCATGCAAGCAACATAACTTTTTCACTGCTGAGCGCTTCCTAGAACACAGTAGACATTTAGTGCAGTGTATCTAACATACTTATCCTTAAATTCCAGGAGAAAACCGTTACTGAATTATTGATCCTGCTTTAAGTCAAAACTTAAGTTCCCTGTGAGCAATTTTTGAAATTCATGACTTGGTATAAATATTGGAACTCCTCCTGAACCATCTGGGATGTCTGTATCGTGTTAAAGCCCTCTCCTGTTCCTTGCTGTGCCGAGCTAGCCGGCCGTAGCTCTGCGGTGAGAGCAGGTTGCCAAGTGCTGCGACAGCCCAGCCCCAGCAGCCAGTCCTCCCTTTGCCACATCCATCAGCTCTCTCTTGGGACACAAAGAAGCTCAGCTGGCCCAACTTCCCCAGTGTCTCTTCGTCCTATTCGTCTCTGGTTGGGATAATTGCTTGGGGCTGCGGGTGGAAAGAACATAAGATTTCTCACCATTACTTGAAAATTGGATGCCAACATCTAGCTGAAATCTTGTGAAACCATTTTATTTGGAAGCAATAATCTGTTATCCATTATCAGATATTTAAAAATAAGCCACCCAAAAGGCATAACTTTTTTCACTATTTAAATATTCATGGTTTTAAAGTAAAAATCAGTTTCTTAATGAAAAAAGACACAGGTTTTACTATCTAAATATTTTATTCTATAGGACAGGGAAGTGTAACTTATCTTTTCATTTTCTTTATGGCTGTCTTAAATGCTGCATCTTACTTAGCTAGCTGTGGGGAAGGAACATTGCTGAAATCTTGGTGAATATATTTATTCAGAGAAATAAATACAATGCTACTTAGTACTCACTGACATAGCCAAAAATACAGAAAGCAAGTCTGAAGACTTTCTTCTTTCTCTCTTTCTTTTCTTCTCTTCTCTCTTCTCTCCTCTTTCCTATTTCCTCTCTTCTCTCTCCTCTCTCTTCTCTCCTCTCTCTCTCCCTCTTTCTTGCAGTACCACAGATTGGAATCTGGGGGCATTCTACCTCTACCTATATTCTACCCAACCCTATATTTTATTTTTGATTTTCAAACAGGGTCTCACTAAGTTGCTGAGGCTGGCTTCAAACTGATCCTCCTGGCTCACCCTCCCAAGTACTGGGATTACCAGTGTTCACCACTACGCTCAGCTGAGCCTAAAGACTTCTTGACACCGGAGGGCCGACTGACTGCTGTCGAGTAGTAATCTCATTGGTGAACTATTCTATTGGTCTTTGAAATCATTGGAAACCTCTGTAGCTCAAACTATACCCGGAATAAAGGGACCAGGGTGAATTATTATATTTAATGTATAGGTATAGTGCAAATCAGTTACAGGATGGAGTGAAGTTATTTTTCAAGTCCTATTAATAGATGTGTGCATAAATTTCCAAGACACTTAAGTTCCACCACTTAGATTTCTATTTTTTATATATTGCTAAATTTATCTTAGCACATTAGCATTATAAGTCTCAAAGTTTCTTCCTTAAAAATATGCTCCCCATCTGCTTCTCCTATATTTTATAGAGACATTGCTTCTAAAAGTATAAAAGCACTTTTACGAAGTTCATTGAGTTCTAATACAAATGGTAAAGAGTCACATCTGGGAATGAGTCATAAAATGAATCCCATTTCAAGGATGACAGCTGAATTATACCATAACCTCTGCACTGCTCTGAGCCCACAAAAGGAGAGTTCATTTGACTGCTAAAGGCCATGATTATTTTTATTTCGGACACCAGATGGCGCTCGTACATTCTTAATCAGCTTTGCTCTTGTTTCAAATTTTATCCCATTTTTCTCCTGTTCAGGAAAATTTTGCCAAGAAGACTAAAGTTCGTATATGTTTTCTCCCATGTAAAATTTAATTGAGAGCTTTCAGATTTCGATGAAAACTCATGACCCCTTTAACATGGGCAAATTCTCATTGGGCAATATTGTTTATGAATATTAAATATTGCAGGAATGACTAAGAGTATCTGCATTTTCAATTTGAGGCAACAGTCCACAGTCACTACCTAATAATTTAGAGCTCCAATTCATTTAAAAATTGCCCAAAGTTTTAAAGCAATTATAATCTGAATTTCATTCTTCTGTCTTAGACTCCTTGTAAGTTGAGAGAGAGAGAAGAGAGAGAGAGAATTACATTTATCCATCATCCATAAGAGAACGATGTCTATGTGAAAATGAGTTTTATGTGAAGCCTCATGGGTGCCTGAAATTATTCCTCTTACAAACACTCTCTTGTTCTGCTTCATACTTACATTTCCAGCGCACTGTCACTTTATTCTGCTTAAACCATCAAATAGATAATAGCATAAAATTAGACTTCTTATTATAGGAGCGGCAGCCATTGCTGCATTGCCTTCTCTCTCTCTCTCTCTCTCTTTACCTCTTTGAATGGATGAGCAACTCTTTACCTGTAAGAGAGATGGCATATTCTAAAGGATGTCTTCTACAGTCTGTGAACTTAACACAGTGTTTGCTTGCTGGCCTTTGAGGCCTTATAGTATTCCCTTTTCTGGGAATTACAATTTATCGGTCACATTTGAGATTTCACAAAGTTTAAATAGAATCTCCCCACTACCCTCAGAGAGCAAGAAACACAAACCTCTGCATTGTATATGGCAGAAAACTGACATTTTAAATTAAAAAAAAAAACCTTTGCTTACTTTTATTCGATTTTTATTCTTTATCTGGGTCGTCTTTTAGTGGAAAATGGTGGGGAAAAACACAAAATGATTAAATGCAATTTACAGAAAAGAGGCAATGATTATATCCTTTACAATCAAGTTGACTAGGAGACTGAAGAGGGTTTTTAAAAACCCCATCCTATTTCCCATGCTAACATGCAAATTGCTCCTCTCAGTATAATGAGCACCTTATCTAGCTCAAGATATTTCATTTAGAAGCTCACGTTTTTTCCCTGTTAATAGTTGAGAGGGTTATTGACCAAAATGCATTGATTGACTTTGTTATGCTAATAGTAGCACATAGAGTGTGATAATGGGCTTAGCACCCCAGGCTCCTGGAGAATTCTGATACTGTCTTTTCCAGAGGAATCTGCATTATCTTGTGGAAATAATCCGGCTTAAGCCACCAAAAAATGTTTTCTTTGTAATAACTTCTCTCTTGGCAGTGTCTATGTATCTTTTCAGATACATAGACACTTTCAGCAAAATTAAGCTTAAAATTTAAGAAAAAATAAATGTGTTGAGAGTTTATCAAGGTTAGGGAAACATCAGAGAAGAAGGCCTTGGGACATTGACTCAGACTTCCAGAACAAGTGGCCTTTCCATTGGACCAGCCCCAACTCTTCTGAGGAACTGGAGCTCCTTCAATACAGCAATACATTTTCTAGACAGTCTAGAGGTTCATTGGGTGATAAGAGATGACACAAGATTACCTAGCCCCATCTTTACCTTTAAAAAAAAGTCCTGCAGCCAGATGTGGTGGCACATTCCTGTAATTCCAGTACTTGGGAGGCTGAGACTGTAGGATCACAGATTGGAGGACAGCCTCAGCAATGTAGTGAGACTTTCGTCTAATATCTAGGATATACAAAGAACTTAAAAGGCTTTACACTAAGAAAATAAATAATCCGATCAAGAAGTGGGCAACTGAAATGAATAGGCACTTCATGAAAGAAGAGATACAAATGGCCAATAGATACATGAAAAAATGTTCAACATCATTAGCAATCAGGGAGATGCAAATCAAAACTACTCTAAGATTTCATCTAACCCCAATAAG